>JAUZNJ010036452.1:0-24967 GCA_034780135.1 Jordanella pulchra
GTGATTGTCCAAACAAAGTCTCAGTGTGTTCATATCATACATCTGTTACACCTATGGCCTTGCAGCACATGGGAAAAAATGATCCGTAGGTTCTTCTCAAGGTGATGCAGACTGAAGGAATTTGAAGTGTCTCCTTTCTTCAAGAATATATACATATGTTAAAAAGTATATCTACTACTACAAGTTAAAATAAAAACACATCACTATCATATCTAAAAATTATCTAAGCAAACATTAGATAAAAGCACTACAATTATTACATTATTCTAACATCAATGCTGGTAGAAATACAGATTGTTTGTCTTTAATTGTTTATGTTACCTATTTAGGACCTTTTCAGGTATATTTACTAGGGTATACAGGTAGCAGTTCGGTTGAATGTCAGGTTAGACATTAATTCAGTGACTAAAATGAATGTGTTTGTGTGCTCTTTGTGTGTGTGTGTGTGTGTGTGTGTAGCTGTGTATGTCCACCAGGCTTTGAGGGTCAGCGATGTGAGATAAACCCAAACGACTGTGAAGACAATGACTGCGAGAACAACTCCACCTGCATCGATGGGGTCAACAACTACACTTGTGTCTGCCCCCCCAACTACACAGGTACGTACACGCAAACACATATCCACTTGGTTTGCTTTATATTTAGAGTATTTCTGTGGTACCAGCTCAGATCAAACTGATCTCACCTAAATTCAGTTTGGGTTTTTTTCCAATATGTTTTATCCCAAAACATTCACTGAAAACCAGCACAATGTTATCCAGTGCATTCAGTGGATTATTCTAATCTAATTCAACAAGGTCAGAACATTATAAAATACTATTTTGCTTTCTGAAATACAGTATTCCTGAAACCATCTATATTTTCCCTCAAAGGCCACAAGGATCACTACCTCTCCACACACAGAGACACACACACACACATTTTAAATCTTTTTTCCACTTTAGTGGGCGGTAAGTTGGTAATAGGCAGCCTCTTCGCGGCACACTGTAACTGTTCCTTTAGGAGGTTTAAAGTGCAATCACACACCAGAGAGAGAGGAGCCGGACAGCAGTGAAATTACAGAGAGGAATAGTGTGCTGGAGGGGGAAAAGTTAAAGCAGATGGAGCCAAGAGAGGGCAGAGAAGGGGCTGTAAAAGGCCACGAGCTGCAAGAGACAGAACAGAGTTGGAAAAGTCCAGCAAGTGAAAATGCTGACTAGGAATTCAAGTCCTCTGATACTGAAACACATCCAGACATCAGGTCTGCACTCGCTGCATCATTTTATTCAGACTGCATGGATTTTTAAACGTTAGTCAAGCAGATCTTCCTGCATCGGATACCAGACTAAAAAAAGTATTCATACATGTGCAAAAGTCAGAAAGCTCTCAGTAAAAACGCAACAAAGTGAGAGTTTCACACTTTTTGGTTGCATTATGTTTATATGAAGGCTGCACAGTGGTGAAGTGGGTGGCGCGGTTGCATCAAGTCATTTTGGGACAGAGAAATTGTCCCACAGCATGATTACTTGACAACGACCCTGAACATATAGCTAGAAACACATTGGATGGGTCCGATCAAAGCTGATTAAAGAACAGCCTAGTCAAAGTTCAGATTTGAATCTGACTGAGAATCTGTGGAAGGATTTAAAAACCCTGCTTCTCGGATGTCCTTCATCCATCTAACTACGTCTGATCTGTTTTACAAAACATTGAATGCAGAAGTTTTTTGCTGTTGGAGAGAAACAGTAGAACGAGGTTTTATAAAGGACTAACTCACACCTTTCAGGTTTGTTTTTTAACAATATTGAAAGCATGCATGATGTGTGGTGGTCTGTCTCATTAGAGGAGAGGAGTTGTGGCTGTCGGCTACAAAAAAAAAAGAAAATGTAAAACATATTGAAAGTGTATAAATAGTTTTTGGCTGCTTTTAGCTTGTGGCAGTAATTGTAGCTTCATTGGTTTTTTCTGCAAAGCAATTATTATCTCTGCCTTTACAATCTTAATAGTTGTTGCAATAAAACAAATCTTTTCTGCCTATTATTTATTTTTTTTACCGGAGGGTTTATAATTTGGAGCTGCTGTATATTTTTATCTCTAAAATGCAATTATTAATTTTCAGTTTGTTTTATTCAGTTAATTTATTGGAGCAAAGGATTTTTATAGAGAAGGTTTTGGCTGTGACTGTTCCGCTTTGCTTTATACTTACTGTCAACCCTAATCCTGGACCTTTTATTCTGTCCTCTGTCTCTAAAGGCTGCCCTTCATCTCTTTCCTCTGTCCTCCATCTGTCTCTTCTCTCTGTCGTATTTCACTACTACAGACTGAAACTCCTTTCCTATCTGTCCCCAGGTGACCTGTGTGACGAGGTGGTCGACCCGTGCCTTTCCGGTGTTGACCCGTGTCAGCATGACTCCAAGTGTGTCCAAGTTGGCCGAAGTTACAGGTGAGGTCGGCCCCTAAAGGGGTCAAAGGTCATATGCTTGAGGGAAAGGCTAAGGTGGGGAGGTCTGACCGTTCAAACCCTCATCATCAATCAATGGTTGATTGAAGGCGTTGTTTATTCAGTGCAGGATTTAAATCCCTCCAAGAACATAAAACAGGAACTGGGAGCACAGACTAAAATGATGCATACAGTTTTAAAACACCCTTGAGTTTCAAGTCATTCCAGCTGATTTATTCATTGCACAACCGGTCTGGGTTTGTGTTTAGGATCATTTTCCAGATAGAACAGCCCAGCTGAGCCATAGTTTCAAGCATCCAGCTAGTTGAAGGATTTGGAGGTAGTTCTCCTTTGTCATTGTTCCATTCTCTTCATGCATCGGAACCACTGATGGCAAACAGACCCCCAGCATGATGCATCCACCACCATGCTTGACAGGTCTATTGTTCCTGGTGTTGACAGACTCACTTTGACTCGTGGTTGTAGACAAACAGCTCAATCTTTGTCTGGTCAGGATATTAAACTGGTCCCCAGCAGGTGTTAGGCTCGTCCAAGTACTGCCTGAACTTTGGATCAGGTGCCTGTTTTTTTTGGACCAGTCCGGGGCAGAGTTGAGCCTTGGTGGTTCCCAGACATACATGCCTGTTCCAATGATCCTGAAACCACATCTGCATAAAGTTAACTTTACAATTTCCTCTTGTTTTGTTTTTTTAAGATAATCTTCAACCTTTCAGAAGTAAATAAGTTTCTCTCTGCATCCAGTAAAAGCTGGGATGACTCCTGCTGAAATCTCTTCCTTATCTACCTCTCCCTGCAGGTGCGAGTGTTTGCCCGGCTACGTGGGCCAACACTGTGAGCAGGACTATAATGACTGTTTGGAGAACAAATGCCAACACGGTGCAGAGTGTGTGGACGCTGTCAACGGTTATACCTGCGTCTGCAAAGAGGGCTTCAGGTGAGCGGAGTGGGTGCAGGTGGTACCCAGACCCAGGTTCGGTTCTGCAGGGCCAGACAGGAGGAAAATACAGATGGCGCTCCGTAATCAGACACTTGACTTTCTCGACCTACTAAGTGCATGTGTGTGTGTGTGTGTGGGTGTGTGTGGGTGTGTGTGTGTGTGTGTGTGTGTGTGGGTGCTCCTGGATGTGTGTGCAGCAGATGCAGCACCATGTGGTTAATTATAGCAGAGACTGCTGGCGAGAGCCAAACAAATTCATCACGAGGGACAGAGAGAGAGAAAGTTGTGTGAGTGCTGAAAGCAGAGAAACAAAACATTTTGTAGGTCAAATTAAAGATTTTTTTTTTTCGGTACACCTGTGTTGTTTTTATAAAGATTTTTATTGACTTTTTCTAAAATATATTTACTGATCCTGTTTTCAGCGATTATTACAACAGTGACTTTGCCACTTTATTGTAAACTGGAAAGTTTTTTTAATTTCTTTTATTTTATCCTGAGTGTTTTTCAGATTTATGTTCCTTCTATATTTAATCCAACCTCAGTTCCTGTGCTGCTGTATCTCAGATTTATCATTAGATATAGACCCAATAGATCACCCAGGTAGAGCTTTGTACGAAGCTAATCCTGTCCCATCCGCTCCTCTCCTAGTGGGCTGTTCTGTGAGAACCCCCCACCAATGATCTTGCTGCAGACCAGCCCCTGCGACCAATCAGACTGCCAGAACGGCGCCCAGTGCCTGGTGGTTGCTGGGGAGCCCGTCTGCCGCTGCATACCTGGTTACTATGGCAACAAATGTGACAAAATTTCCACCGTTCACTTCCTGGGTCGGGATGGGTTCGTGGAGCTACATGGCACCAAGCTGCGACCAACGGCTCACATTTCACTGCAGGTGGGTTGGACCTCAGACTTTCATCCACAGAAGTTCACTAGAATACAAATCAGAACCAAACAGAACATTTCAGAACTTTACATCATCATCGGCATCAACATCTTTCAGAACTCTGGTGATTTTACAGTTTTAATTCAGTTCAGTTTCCTTATATTACCTAATTCACAACATTTTACCTCAACGCACGTTAAAAGAGTTCATGAATTTGACTTCGATGAGTTTAAAGAACTGGCTACACAAGCTTGAATTTGCTGTGAATTTTCTCTGATTGGTTGAAAATGAACCAAACCTCCCTGAAATCATTCAGATGTTAGCCACTCCCTACATAAAGGAATTAAACCTGGAGCCAACAACAGATTCTGGCACCCTCCTGACTCTGTACTAAACTGCTCTCCTTGGAAAAACTCACAGTTCTTTCAAACTGCTTGGTTCCAGGCTTTTATAATTCATAAATCTTCATTTGTGTTGAAATCGAATCTGCCATTTTGCTTGATAGTCTAGCTGTTGATTTGCAGTTGATTTGCAGTTCCTCCCTCCTCCTTCTGCCCCATAATCACTGAATGTGAAACACACATGATGCTACCAGCACTATGCTTAACAGTTAACACAGCTGTCCTCGGTCTAAAAGCCTTACATCCATCCTTCAGAATTCTTGTCCTTGTGGCCAAACAGCTCAATCTTCCTCTCTTCTGACCAGGGTGCAGCTTGAAGGTGTAACAGCCTCTCAGCCCATCTTGGAGACAAACTGGGTTCAGTGAGGATGGTGACACTGGTGTCCAAGTTTTAGGCAGACTCAGGTTTTGTGCTTCCTGTACTTTCACTAAAGATCTTAGTAAAGTTGCTTGTATCTGTAGAAAACTGTCAGGAAAAGATGAATAAAAATGTTCAGAAAAAAAGATCAAAACTATTTTTTTGCTGGACAAGCTAGACTAAGATGAAGCTTTTTTGAGTTCTTCAGACGTCATCTTTGTTTAAAATGATTGAGTAAAAGTTGAATCCATGTCATCAAACCCATATGATTAAATGCTTAAGTGCTTTAAAATGCATGAGGTGGAGGTGGAACTTGACTCAAACTAGATTTAACTAAGAATATATGTAAATATCTGAGCCTGTATATATTTTTGAACCTCAACTCTAATGGAATCCTTCCTCCTAGAAGACCTCTAGGTGGCGCTGCAGCCATCCTTTCTACACATTTGTCTTTCTTTTAAGTTCAAATATGCATTTTGCAGAAATACTTGTTGAATTGTTGGATTGTGTCGCATAGATATCTGTTAGCTGTTTTACTTGGTGCCAACAGTGTGAGGAAAATGTTGTTGCATGTTTGTGTTTGTGTGTGGCTGTGGGAGCAGCACACGCACACACCAGATGCTTCCTACCCCTGAGAGCTGCATCCTAATAGAGACATATTTCCTCCGTTTTCAAATGAGATTGTAAGTAGAGAAGCAGAAAAACGAGTCCAGTCAAACAGAAATTTGAATCCATGTGAGCGTGTGTTGGTGCACATGCGTTGTTGCGTGTTTGTGTTGTTGCCAGGAGCTTTGAACATTGCTGCTAAAAGACTCAGTGGCAAATGAAGAAGAAAAGAAAGAACTGTGGCACTTAATAAATCAGTGAATGCTGTTTTCTGGTTCACTCCTACACCTGTTTACCCCTCTGTCCTCCTCCTCGGCTGTTGAGCTCTCCTTCTTCAGCAGCTCGTTAGCAGGTGTTGACTTGGCTATGCTCCACTGGCGACAGAGTGTTAAGTGCTTGGCCCGACGGCCCGTTTTCACTTTCTAGTTAGTTAGTGCTTTGGTGTGCACTCGAGCAAGTGTGACCTGTCAAGTGAGAAGAAGTATGATTTACTGTCAGTAGACAAACGAGTTTTATTTTTCCTTTGGTTCTGGTCTTGATTTTACATACAGTGCTGCAGGAAAGGCATTTACACTCCTGCAGATTTCTGCTTCTTTCTGTTTCTAATCATAGAAAAATATATTTTATATCAAAGATTATCTGATAATTTACAAATGTCTGATTACACAGGTCCAAACCAACCTGGACCTATGTGAAAAAGTAATTAACCCCGTTATTAAATTAGGATAGAATTGGAATTGCTAACAATTAACAGGAGATAGATGAATGAATGAATGAATTAATTAATTAATGACTTTATTTCACACAATCCAGTAAAGCTACACATCCAGCATGTATAAAATGTATGTATAATTAATGATATAATTATATTACATGTATAATTTAGTTATATTGTTTGAAGGCGGTATGAAGAAGTTAATTTATTTACTCATAATCTTTCACTTTCTTATAGTTCATAACATCAACATC
This sequence comes from Jordanella pulchra, assembly GCA_034780135.1. NCBI lineage: Eukaryota > Metazoa > Chordata > Actinopteri > Cyprinodontiformes > Cyprinodontidae > Jordanella > Jordanella pulchra. The sequence goes on from JAUZNJ010036452.1 coordinate 6,592, forward strand.
CTTGTCCCAATTCCTACATGATTTATGAGTCCATACTACTCCATAATCCATTAAGTGAGCAGAATAACTCCTTTCTGTATATATAAACATGCATATACACATTAACACCTGCATACACAGACCTGCATTCATACAATTCTTATTCATAGCCCAGAGAACCACAGGCATTATGAAAATATGCATACAGCCATACACAGTGGCTAAGGAAACCCACTGATGTTCACCGTCGTTGTTCCATCTGATATCTTTTTAAGAAAACCCATTTTATCCTCGTGTAAAAATACAGGATAAGGAACACATGAATTTGAAATCTATTTGTGTGGGAAAGGCTTAGAAAGCTATTTTTATACCTTGTAGAATCACACTTAGACCCACTGACTCGCCACTAAGTGTGATGAAATTATTGTCATTTTTTTTTATGGATGCTTTCTTTGAATAATAATAATAAGCTGCAGTTACAACCAGAGGCTTGTTAAAGTGCAGGGTTCTCCCTGCACCAGTCCTTCTTAAGCCACCGAAGTAAAGGAGCCGTCTTATTGTGCCTCAAACATCAAGAAAGCATCAAGTAAACAGCTGAACGGCAATAGAGCAGCATGACCTCCTGCCCTGGCTGTCCTTCACCTGCAAACAGTACACCTGAAAAGGATACATGTGAAGGTGGTTGCTACATCTTACAGTTGGAGCTTAGAAAAAGACGATATGATTTTGAGCAGGATTCCAGATTCTCTGCTTTATCCAGATGTTTATCCGTGGAATGTGCTGGAAAAGCTCCAGTCTACAGATGACCTCTCCTGATTCTCTTCAGTTCTCAAACAACTCATTCTCCCAAAGCAAAGCCTCGAACGGACTCCACTTTCCATGTTTACGCTCCAGTGGGCGCCAGGCATCTTTCCAGGAGCACTGAAGACCAGCTGGTTTTTGATGTTGGGACTCAGGGGGTTTATAAAGTCGCTGGTTATGAATCTGAATGCTGGATTATTGACACTTTCTAATATGCAACTCACAGAAATACCAAGGATTAGATGAGATTCAATCACATGAGATGAATTTACATTTCATGAGATGAGATTAGCTGAGACATTAAATGAGATGAAAAGATCACTACTCCCATATTGATTTGATCAAATTAGATTAGAGGAGATTCAATTAGATTATGAGATTAGATGAGATAAAATTAGATTGAGTGGTTTTATTCGCTATGTTAACACAAATTCCTTTTTTTTCACAGCAGTATCAGATTTCTTGCCTCCTTCTTGTTTGGACCAGAAGGATAACAGCTGTTACTCCAGAAAATAATTGCTTGGTGTTTGTTGTACAAACACGATGACAGTCATGTGTGAAGGGAGCATAAATGTTGGGACCGAGAACACGACCCTGGGGAACACCAGTATTAATGATAAGAGGAGAGGATCTACCATTCAACTTTATATTTAAAGTATTACATTATGGTCAGGCACCAGTATATCTAATCCTCTAATTTTAATGGTTTGTTTGTTGTTCTATGTTCTTAAATATTGCATCTCATCACTGATCCCTCCACATGATTGAAACCTGAAGGAGATTGAGTCTTTCAGGCCGTCCTCCCAAAGGTGTAGTAGAACAGCCTGCCTCCGCAGCTGTTTGCTTGAGTCAGGAGGATCTTAAAACTCATTTAAAACGTCCCTGCTCAGTCAGGCGTTTTTTCCAGGTTTATAATGTTACTAACAGCTCTTTGTTTTTATCTTCTGTATTTTCCTTTCTGTTTTTTGAAACTTTGACGTGTAATCATTTTGTATGTTTTTACGGTTTTATGTACCATAGTCAGAGGTTTACATGCATAAGATTATTATTATGGATTTTTTTTTAAAAGACTTAAATATAAAGTTACAACTAAATGTCCCTCAGCGACCTTCTGGGATCTACAGACTTCTGACATCGTTCTGACTGGAGATTTGTCCTCTGCTTCATTGAATTTGGAAAATTACTTGAAATTTCTTGGTTTCCTGGTGAGAACCAAGTTTTTAATCTTTTTCCATACATTTTTAGTTAGATTAAGTTCAGCGCTGCTCCATCTGACCCAGACAGTAATATGCAAACGGGCCAAAGTTTTACATCCTCTGGAGAGAGATGTGGTCCAGATGAGACAAAGACTGAATTGTTTGGACATGAAGACAAGAAGGATGTTCTGAGATTCCAGGTACCAAGCATGGTGGTGGCAGCATCATACTGGTGGTCTGTTTGCTATCATTGATTCTGTTGCACGAAGTGGATGGAATAAATATAAAGGAGAACTACCTTCAAATCTGTTAGACAAGGATCCTAAACAGAAACCCAGACGGATTTTGGAAAAAATAAGCGACAGTTATGGACAATCAGTCAACCTTTTTGAATGAGCTTTGCTCAGTGGTGTCATGGAACCAACTATGTGGAGGATACACAAAACATGCAACAACTTTTACAACATTTTACTGAATATTAGTCATAATATCTGAACCTAAATAGGAAAACAATCCACTAAAAATTCAAATTTATTCAACGGTATCATGTTTTTGTTTTAACAATTATTGATGTTTGTTGAATAATTATAACACCATGAAGTAACAGAACCTGGGGTCCAAACAAATCAAAGAAAGACTAAAATGATGGAAAATAATTCTGCACTTCTGACCAGAACTGCTTCATATGATCAGTAAAATGATTTCTGCCTCTTTTCAGTTGGCTGGTTAGATGCAAATGGTCCATATTGACTAAACTGTCTCCATGTTCATGGTTTTCCTCCAGGTGGCCACAGATAAAGACAACGGAATCCTGTTGTACAAGGAGGACCTGGACCCGCTGGCCTTGGAGCTCTACCAGGGACACATCCGTCTCATTTATGACATGGCCAACTACCCACCGACCACCGTTTACAGGTGAGCCATGCTCTCCTTTCTAATCCTCTCACCGTTGAAAGGTAAATGAACACAGACACATAACCAAAATCCAAATAAACCTCCAGCAGGTTCAAGATGAAACAAACTATTTCATGACACATTTTCATTCACTAAATGTCTGAAATGCTGCCAAGGACTGTTCAGACGGGGGTGATCGGACCCTGCAGATCCACTGTTTATCTTCATCAGAAACAGATCCTGATCCGAACCTTCCCCACTATAAACAAACATGAGCTCAGAGGATTTCTTTCTAAATCCTGCCGAGGCGGTCCGTCCCTGAGCCTAAACTCCACGTCTCTTCAGATCAAACTTCAAACAGTTGAGACAAAATTCTTCATTCAGCAGGTTAGTCCATGTAAGCACTATAATATTATATGATGACCTATAACTATAGGAAGTGGATCTATGCTGCTGAGGAGTGGAAACCATCAAAGTAATCCTGGAAGAAACTTAAATCTAACAGAAATTAACACGTCGTATTATATATATCAAATAAGTGATGTTCAAATACAGCGGCATGCAAAAGTATCCATTCCACTTTAAATTCGGTGTTTTAATGAACTGGTGACGTGTCCATGGTGAAACCCACCTGCACCATGACCCTGACAGATAAACTGTAGAGGATGAATGGATGGTTTCAATGGTTTAAAAAATAAAACCTGAAATAATCAAACATGCATCTGAATTCAACCCCTGAAAAAAAAAGTAGTAGTACAAGTTGTTGTAATATAAGCAGAACATAAAAGGTTCTGGTTCTGGCCTCAGAGGTTCTTTAGAAAACACTGAAGAGCAACCAGCATCATAAAGATATTATCCTAAGTTTTGAACATCTCCCAAAGTTCCATTTAAGCCATCATCTGAATATGGAGGAAAAAGATGGATCATCTGCAGACGTACCAAGACATGGAGCTCCACCTAGACTGACAAGCTGGAGCTGCAGAGATCTACTGCTTAGGTGGAGAAGTGGTCCACAGGACGGCTATTGGTCACTGACTGCTCAAACAAGCCTTTTTTTAAGAGATGCCAAAAAAGTCAGAAGTCCTTTTGCAGTTTGTCTCAAACCATGAAGGGGAAATGTAGAAGAAACAGTTCTAGGAAAACCAAAACCCTTTGGTCAACATTCAAAACATAGAGAAACAATGACCCTGAGACTCCACACAGAGAAACACAGTGATGGCAGCATCATGCTGTGGTGATGCTTTTCTTCAGCAGAGTTGATGGAAGATGGATGGAGCTGAATCCAGGAAATGCCGTTTAGAAAACCTGTTTGGAGGCTGCAGAAGACCTGAGACTGGGATAGAAGTCATCACCAGCCTGAGAATCTGTGGGAAGAGTAAACAACTGATCTTCACAGATGTCTCCATCCAAGTATTTCAACTTTGGTCTCAATATTTAAGGGCTTGTTAGGCTTAAATGTCAGACTTGCATGTGTAGAGGGAATCACAGGGCAAGACCCAGAATGGATCATTGGAGAGGAAGGACAGATCTGTGGAAAAGGTGAAAATAATGGGATGAAAGTAATTAAGATTCATCAAAATGATTAAAAAAGGTGGAAGTTGTCAAGCAGGCGAGAGTAAAGGACGTTCTAGAGGGAGACATGAAGGGAGAGACGGATCAGTGAGATGAGTCAGAGTGAAAAAAGATGGAAATATGGTCCAACAGCTGGATGGGTGAGAGAGGAGCGAGGGACGATGGAGACCAGAGAATCCCCCTCCTCTGGATTTGCTGGAGACAGACAGACAGATGGAGACATATAAAGTTTGGGAACAGAAAGGGAAGAAGAGCGTTCCTCTAAAGATCCAGGAATAAAGCTTCATTGGCAAAGTTCTGCTCAGCTTTAGGGTTCTGGGGCAACTTTAGGAATCCAGAAGCAAAGAGTCTAAGCCTGGAAAAATAGAATTCAGAACAAATCCTACATTTCTCCTTCTATAAACCAAGAGACACCAGAAAGGAGATTTATAAGAAACGTTTACTCTCAGGGTCTCTAGAAAATATTCACACCACTTTTACTTCTCCACATTGGGTCCAATTAAAACCACTTTACATAATTTCTTAGGTGTTTATGAGAAGTCAAAGGTAAATGTTTATAGAGACCTTTCACTCTGATATTCTAAAATGAGTCTGTTGTCCAATTAATAGTCCTGATTCCCTCAAATCAGCCTCTTAAAGAACAGTGGAAAGTAGAAAACTCAAAGAACTTTTTTCACTGTTAGACTTTGCAAAAATCTACCCTGAACCCACCATCACCACAGTGAAACATGGTGGAGGCAACATTATGATGTGGGAAAATGCATGGAACTAAATCCAGTAAAATCCTCTAATACAACCTGTTAGAAGTTAAAGACTGACAGATTGAAGTGGAGGTTCACATTCCTGCAGGAGAACCACCTTAAACATCCAGCCGGAGACAATGCATGGTTTCAACTGTAGGGGGGGCCTAGTCAAAGTCCAGACCAAAATCCAAATGATAATCTGGTGTTTGGCTAAATTCCATTCAGTTTAGTTTGCAATTAAATCTGAATCAGGAGCCCAGCTGACTGAGAAGTTGAAACCTCCAGGATGTTCACAGATGTTCTCCATCCAACCCGACCCAGCCAAGATGTCGGCCTGCAGACGTCCAAAGCTGGTAGAGACAAACCCAGGAAGACCTGCAGCTGGACCTGCTGCATTGAAAAAAGGGAGAGCGTGAAGGAGAAGTGACAAAAGAATAAAAAGGATGACTTGTAAAAAAAAAGGAACAAACGAGGAAAAAAGATAAAAATGAGAAATCCAGAAAGGATTTGGATTCTAAGAGGAAAAGACGTCCCCCACTGTGCCCTTATTAGAGGGCGTTGATGCCTGCTCTTACAGGAACATCAGGGAGGGTGTGTGTGTGTGTGTTGGCTGTGCATTAATGTGCTGCCCTTTACTAAATGTCACACTAATCTCCCATCAGGTCAAAGAGAGCACATCTACTGTTATTCATCAGCAAACAATGGAGGGAGGGATGAGAGAAGACAGGATAGGTGGATGATGGATGGATAGATGGAGAGACAGTAGGAGGAGAGGAGGTCCTGTCCTCCTCTTTTAATCTTCATGTTACTCTGAACAAATGAAATCCTGAAACATTTCCTTAAACTGTTTGGGATGCAAAGCAACAGTCTTCATGCTCACCTCATTTAGTCAAGTAATTCTCCAGTTTTTTGTCAGCTCAGATAAAATATAATATTCATAACAATCAATAACACATCAAATGTTTTTTATTGGATAAAGAAACGTTATGTCATTTTTTTTTTACGGAAAAATGTCTTTTAAATATCCTTTTTATTTGACTCTTCACGACTAAAACAATTTGATGAGCAGACTGACACCTGAGTAGTTCAGCACCGATGCATCTATAAGCCTGTAGCCTGTTTTACGGGTCAGAAGTTCCTGTGCTGTTCAGCGGATGTGACATCAAGTGTGTCCATGTTAAATGTTTCCAACTTAACAATGAAGCCTTATATTTAAGATGGATTTTGATGATATTCAGAAGTGTCTTGCATCCAGTTCAACTCAGACACCGAGGTAAGGTATAAAAGTAAAAGAAATATCTTGTTAAGTAAGAACGTGAGCTACGAGAGCGAGCAGAAGAGTGCTGCAGTTCTGTATTTTGGCCACAGGTGGCAGTATAATTAGAAAACTCTGTAAACCTACATAATGCCTCTTTAAGAGTGCAGAACCATGAAGAGGAAAGAAAGGTGAAAATCGGGGCGGGCACAAATATTTAGACACACACAGTCAGAACCTTTTGGAACCACCAGGTCCAGCTGCTATTCATTCTATCAGCTTTGCACATAGAACTGCAGCTGAAGGTGGTTCTACTATGTCCTGACCCAGTGTTCCCAGAGAAACATCTTTAGTACAATGAAAAGATTTAACATACTGAGTGGATCTGAACAGTTTCAGTAGTTTTCATTCTGGAATTTTAAGTCAGGAAACAGCCTGATCTGAGTTGGTATCAAATTAATCTCAAAATAAGTTTCCTTCTGTCTGAGAGGACAGAAGTGGCCTCTGATGAGTTTCAGTGAAGCAGCCGCTTTAATACCTGTGGAGGTTCTGTTTTGATTAAAGCTCGACGTGCTGCAGAGAAGATCCATGAAAATCTTAACTGAAAACAACATCAAAACAGACACGTTCATGTGTTCTCAACAGTATGAAAGCATTCAGCTCCTCCTGATTCCATCTGACCCAAACTCTTTCAGATGCCTCTCATTCTCTCTATCAGTTAGAGAGAAGGAAAAAAACTGTATAACATCAAGTTCTCCAGGGTTTCATCTAATGTTGGCAAAAATAAAAGCTCGGAGCCTCCCTGAGCTTATACACTCACATAGACATACTGCCACCCAGTGGATTGTTGGTGTCACTGCAACATGACTGCACCAATTCAGTTCATTAAAAAAATACTTTATTAATTCTGAGGGGGGAATTAAATATTATGTGTTAGCAAAGAGTGGAGGTCAATCTTCAGACTAGCAGGACGTCCTTTGGTCCTATTGGTACAGCTCTGTTTGGGTCTATCACTGAAGCACATGGTTGCTAGGGGAGACCATGATGTCTGTGATGAGAACATGCTGGTCCGTCATCACATATAGATCAACCCGATGTTCTGCTAGGCTGAAGCAGTGTGGATATTTATGGACAGTTCTGTACGTTTAAAAGGGTTCGGCCATAAAGGCCGAAGTTAAAGTCCATTAGAGGAAGACCCTTTTCTTCCTTCCTCATAAATTCCTGTCCTTCCATTAAATGGTCAGAACTTTATTACATCATCTGGGTTAGAGGCTGCGGGCAGATTGACCTTCTCCCCTCGTTCTCTTCTGATTCTGATGTTCTTCAAGAAACAGGCTGAACAGAACCAGCCTACCAGCTACCTCTTCTTTCCTTTCTGTCTCCCCTTCCTGCTGCTGCCAAACCACTGTCTCTAGAAGCGTCTGTCTCTTCTCCAGCTAAAACCACTTAGAGGAGAATCTGGAACATACTTGCTGTCTATGTGGGGTCAAGCATGGAGCAGAAGGTCCTGATTCGTCTTCTCTTCTCTGGAAACATTTATGTCTCTCTGAAAATATCAGATTCAGCTTCTTTAAAGTCACTGAGCTCGACCTTTAAGTTAAAGGAATCTCATTTGAACCTGCAGCTTCAGATTATCAGCATAAACAAGCCCATGTGCTGCTCTGGGGCCCCGTTCTGGGCCTGGGCCTCTGCATGAGGAAACCATGACCCAGATCAAGGGGACAATTTAATCTCTTCTCAAAGAACCACTTAAGGGAACATCATCTGATTGTTTTATGCCTGAAGACAACATTTCAACACCAGTTTTTCTCAATTCTCTTTCATTTCCAAAAAGAGAGCAAAACAAAGAGGAAAAACTTGGATCCGATCAGGTTCTGATCGGTTTCTTCCCATTCGGGACAGAATTCTGCAGTAATTTACCACAATCAGAACCAAACTGAGAAATCTCTGCATGTTTTCTGCTGGTTGTTGCAGCGTTGAGTCGGTGAACGACGGGCTTTTCCACACAGTGGAGCTGCTGATCCAGAACCACTCGCTGAGCCTGGTGGTGGATAACGGCGCCCCAAAGAGCCTGGGCAAGCTGGCCCGGCAGCCCTCAGTGGACCTCAACACCCAGCTCTACATTGGAGGTTTGCACACACGTCTAGAATTGTTTTGCTATATTCTGTGGAGACCATGTGTTGGCTTCCACTGATTTCCCCCCATCTCTGTTCCCTAACCTCTGTTCACACTTTAGTCCTTGAACCTGACAAAAAAGACAAAAACAGAGCAGATCAATGTTTTGATCCCTGTTGGTTCTGTTCTCAGGTGTCCCCTCCCAGGTGATGGCCTCAGGTCTACGCCCAGGTCCCGATCGCTCTCCTCAGGGGTTTGATGGCTGCATCCACAACGTTCGCATCAATGGAGAGACTCAGGACCTGAGCTTCCGGTCCACAGGAGGACTGTCACATGAGACGGAAGCCAAGGTGAGGACATACCGAGCTCCTTTATGTGAAACTCTTTTCTTACGTTGTAGATGAAATACTCCAGCAGGCCTTCAACTCTTTAGGACCTTTAAGGAAGGAGACCAAACATTATGAACGGATCGTGAACCTCTTCTAACCGTACATCTTCCGGCTCTTTTATTCAGGCTGCAGCCATTCTGGTAGGATGTCACTCCTGCAGTGTTTGTGCGCAAGGTGCCTGCAGAGAGGGAGGGGAGACCGGCGTCACCTGTAACTGTCCCCCAGGACGGATGGGACCCCTGTGTGATGAAACGGCTGCTAATAATCCCTGTCAGAACCACAGGTGAGTGAGTGAGCTTATGGCAATCGGTTGCTCTAGATTTTATTTATGGATATCAGAGTAAAACTTCAGCAGTATTTGTTTTTTTTCTTTTTCACCTCATTTGTTTGCATTTTCCTTCCCGTCTAATGTCTCCTCCTCTTCCTCCAGGTGTGTCCACGGCGCCTGTGTTGTGAAGGCCCAGTCCTACAGCTGTCAGTGTACTGAAGGCTACCAGGGTCGGTACTGTGACCGACCCGCCTGCAGCCGGTGCGGGCGGGGCGAATGTCGACTGTCAGAATCAGGAGTGCCGCTCTGTCACTGTCAGCCGGGCTACACCGGACCCACGTGCGACACAGGTGACACCAAAAACAGGCGACTGAAGGCGAGCCGTCGATCTTCTGGCTCTTTACTGAAGTCTCTGTGTTTTTTATTCCAGAGCTCAGCTGCCAGGGAGAAATGCTGAGGGAGCAGCTGAAACGTCACCAAGCCTTGAGAACCTGCACCTCCACCAGCAGGGTTCCCCGCATGAGCTGTCCTAGATCCTGCCAGGCGTCGGCGCCCCCTGGCATCTGCTGCGGCGTCACCAAAACCAGGCGACGAAAGGTGGTTTTCCGCTGCAGCGACGGCACCTCATACTCGGAGGAGATGGAGACGGCTCTGGAATGCGGCTGCTCCGAATGCCCGCTGTGACGGCCCGGGGCCTGCGGCTCGCTCCCTGGCTCTGCAACACACCACCTCTGCCGCTCTGAGATCCTCCCACACGGATGAACACCAGCGCTCCATGACTAACTCCCTCATCCCAGCCGACCGCCGCCCCTTCGGTGCCGGAGAAGCCAGAACAGAAAAGGACAAAGAGAGAAAATATATATTGTAAAATATATGTGAGAAACATAGAACTTATTTTTATTATGGATTGTTTCTAAGATGATAAAAGGACTCATAAGTTGTTTTTAATGTTGGTTCTTAAATGTGTCTCATAGTTAAAAAAATATTTTATACTTTGTAAGAAAAAAACAACAACAAACTAGATTAACATTCCTTAAAATATCTGTAAATCTTTATAAATACTTACTTTAACCAAATGAATGGAAAGCATTCAGTGTATTAGCGATGTGTGACTGTGGACACTGCGAGTGGAAATGTGATGGAAACAGGAGAACCAGCACAACCGGAGGCTGAGGGTTCCTCACTCTATGACTCACGTCGTTCTCACCGGGACGCTTCCTGCAGTAGTACCTTGTACTGTGGTTCTGATCTATCCTGTTGTTCTCCGAGGCTGGAGAACGTTAAAGGAATTTGTTCCTCCAATGACCAGACTGGTGACGCCTGCAGGACTCAAGCAGCAGCTTCAGTTTTTAAAAACTGAAACTTCTGAGTGAACAACAGAAAAAGTTCCTTTTAAAAAATGAAACTCCTACAGTAGACCGGTTCTAAATACAGAGGGATATATTTGTATTTTCTCACTATTATTAGCCTTCAACTACTTGCTGCTTTGAAAATGACATCAGACCCATAAAAATGGATTGTGTATCCAGGAATGTGGGCCTGCAGAGCGGTAGGTCCGTCTTCTTTACAGTATCGGCAACCAGTACTTGGCTGGAGCCTGTCCCAAAATGTCCCAAATGACCTGTAGTTTTTCCTTCCACTCAGTTTCCTACTAATAGTTTAGTTTCTGCTCTTCAAGCACTTTCATTGAATCACTCTGTGGATGAATCGGTATAAAATAGGAGTTTCAGTTTGAAATGGAAATAGTCCAATCAGTAAATTGGGGTTGCTGGTGATCTGCTAATGCCGACCAACTTTAAATGAGAAATCTTTGTCCTGAGATCCTGCAGGTTCATTAAATCCAGCGGCTGCTGCTCTACCAGCCACCCGTTTAGTGTGAAACAGGTTGTCGTGCAGCTGCAGCTTCATGCGGTCGCTTCCATGCCAAGATCTAAACAGGAGACAGATTTTCAGCCAACTCAGCTGCAGTTTTCCAACACCAGAGAGTCAGGGAGCAGAACCATCTGAAATTGCCTTAAGTAGATGAAATACAATCTTTTTTTTTCTGTGCCTTTCAGAAATGGAAATATTTTACTGCAAGATTTTTAGTCTGGCTGCTATGGATCTTCTAGAGTAGATGTTTGCAGAGGAGGTGGTTCCTCCTCCCTCCATGAATACGATGGAGGCTCTGCTGTGGCCTTCCTAAAAGAAATAATGCTGGAATAAGGGCTCTTCTCTCCGGCAATGGTTCTGTGAAATGTGATAATTCAGCAGAACCTGCCTTTAAGACGCCTGAGGACCCTGATCAGCAAAACGAGGAATGTGAAACTGCTTTATATTGAGAAGTGTTCCTGCTTTCACTGTATCTGGGCAGATTGTCAGTGCAGGGTTCTCCTGGATCACAACTGAAGCTTTTAATGATGAAGTTCAGAAACGTTATCCATGTTTTAGCTCTGCACTCGTCTCAACCCGAATTAAAAAGTGCCTTCAGTCAAGAGCTCCTCCTCCTGGTGCCACAAGGGCAAAGAAAATGCAGGCGTGTCCTACTTGAGTCCTGGAGGGACACGCTGTCCTGTCCAAACCATGGTTGATGGAGAATCTCTGCTCTGTGTTGATTAAAACTCAGTAAAATTGTTTTTATCTAAAAATTAGGCAAGTCAAAAAAAAAAAAAAAGGCAGTCGATGGTGGACCATCCTCCTTTTTCCGCTCTACCTGCCCCCCTGGGTGCAGAGCCATATTTCCCATATGAACCCCCCCCCACCCCCAACAGCATGCAGTGATTGACCAAAGACCAGGTAGATGATGATTCACTTACCACCAGCAGCTTCTAGTTAACGAGCTAACAGAAGGTTAGCGGCCATATTGGAACTACTGTACTGTTTATTTTCTACGTTATTTGTTTACATCGAAATCTGCTTCCAACCTTCAGCGCCTCATTACATCTGTTTTTTAAGGTCTTCCACCAAGCTTAAATGACCTTTGTTAGTTAAACTCTTAACTTCTTCCTGTCCAACCTCTGTGCCCCTCACTTGCCTGATCATAAAGGTTCATCTTGAACGGAATAACAAACCTCAGCTACTAGTTATTAACAGTAACTAAAATGAACTGTATTCACTCACCTGTATAGGTCATAGATTAAAATTCACGATTATGTGACTATAACTGATGGTTTTGTTGAATGTTGAAATTAAACTTCTATTGAAACCAGAGTTTTCTTCAGCTTCTGACGTGTTGAAAGCAGCGTTGATGTGAGCGTTTCTTTCTCAGAGTTAAGAAGACTTGCTTAACCACAGGCAATAATGCTTTGGGGAAAAATTAATGGTTTTAGTTCTTTAGTTTTTATTCAGAGGTGCGACTGAATGATATTCAGGTTCTCAGGACCAGCTGCCCTGCATGGTTCTGGGGTTTTCCTGACAGGATTAAACATGTTTCTGAAGCTGGGGGTGTGATCGTCTAAATCAGCTAATCTGGTGCAGAGATGCAACTAAAACATGAGGACGGTGAAGCTTCAGAAAAGTTTAACTGCTCTTCAGAGCACCCAGAATGAGTTTGTGTTTCACAAAAATATGAATTTCTATCCAAGCTGTTGTTACATTATGGAGCTCACATAAACATTATTAACGGTGTTCTTTGGTGACATCTGGTGGCCAAAGGTAAGAAGAACAGCTTGTAGCTCCAGACTCTTTCAAAGAGTCAAAGGTGCGATAGGATGCTTTCAACAGAATGAATGTTAACGTTTGCTTTCCATATTGAACATATATAATAAAACATCGTTTTTATCCAAAGTCCAGCCTGGCTTTGCAGCTTTGGAATAATTTGATGCAAATTATTCAGACAAAATGTTCTTATTGATTACATGACAATTAATTAAAGCCAATATTTACATATTTTCTTAACGGTCTATATCTCCCCAGAGACTTTTACTTAGGAGTAAATGCTGCACCTAAATCTGATTTAAACAAATTTGTCATACCTGGCTAAATATAGCAAAGTGTTTTCAATGATAGATTTATATTTGTTTCTAACTGATTTGTAAACTGAATTATTTTCTTTTAATTCTCAAAAAAACTTTTTATAAAGCTTTGGATGGAAATTCCTGAATGATCTTTTCCCTACAATATTTTATTTAATTGAAATATGTCATGTTCATGCTTTCATTATAACAAATCACAGTCAGGATTTTGTAGTTTTAGTTTTGTTTTTTTTTATATTATACCATTTAGGTCCCTGAGTTTTTTGTTTTGACCATCTGTCCCATGTGATAAAAAAGCTTAGACTTACCTGTTATAAACTATTAATTTGGGTACTAAATGGCCAAAGCTGTAAAGGGATCATATGGCTATAACCAAATGAACCAAACCCAAACACCGTGTTTCTGAAGCCAGAGCTTCAGCTTCCAGTGGATCATTGTTAACAAACACTTTGCAGATCAAAAAACAAAGTGTGAATCTTAAACGGCTGCTTTGGATCTACTGACAAAATTTGGCTCATATGGACTGGCCTAGATATTTCAGATGTAACTTTAACAGTTTGAGATTTGAAAAAAGCTTCTGGCAGACCAGGATGTCTTTATTTATCTTTAAAATCTTAAATTTCTTATTTTTTTTCTTTACATTTTAAGGAAGTTCAGAGACACTAGAAGGTTTCAGTCTAAATACTACATGGAAGCATTTTCTTTACACAGAACAAAAAAATGATTTACTTAAAGATCAATCACAAAATGTGTTCACAGAACCAGGATCCCTCAGAACCAACTTCTCTGTTCTATGAACTGCCAGAGCTGAGACTATAGCAACCCATCTTTGGACTTGAGCAATTTGAGCTGCTAAGTGCAACATATGATCCATATCTAAACCTTTTTCCAGTTTCAAACTTTAACCTCCTAGTTTCACCCTGGAAATTGTAACAAACAACCTCCCGATATACTTCTTAAGAGTTGCTGTATTTACTGGTCCCAGGTTAGACAGGTTCTGTTAATCAGGTAGATCCAGATCATTTCACCTCAGGTTCTGCAGATCTGATCTAGACTTTGCTTTAAAACTTGACTCATTAATAGAGAAATGATGGGGTTCTGACTTGGTTTATTTGTACAGCAACTTTTAACAGTAGTAAAGAAAAACTGTAAAACTTCCTCCTCCTTCGGATCAGAACAGGGCATAAATGAGCTCTTGCAGCAGATCCACATCTAAATAAACCCGGCAGAATGAGAGGAAAACACCCAGAGCTGAGAACCCGATCAGAACCCAGAGAACCTTTGCACTGAAGTAGAGTGGAGCCAATCTGAAAGAGAGTAGAAATTGGAGAGAGAGAACTCAGAAAAGAACGATGCTGCAGGATTTCTGGTATATCGGAAACCAAACCATCAGGATTCTGCTTCAAACCCATAGAGCCAAAAGATTGGAATCATTTGAGGTTTGAGAGCAGAACTTTGTGCAAAAACAAGGTCCACCTGAAGAACAAATTTCAGTGCTGGATTGTAAATTCATCTGCTCACATAGCAACATTGGTCTGGCCCGGTTCTGGCCCACATGCCACAGTAATGACGGCCGTTTGGTGGACAAGATCTGATTTGCCAGAGGTGGCCACTCATGGTCCAGCTGTGGACTCACTCAAACTGCTTTAGCACTGATACCAGATAGTAGCCTTATACCCACCTTAATTAAGTCAAGTAATAATTGATTCAACCCTTGTCACATGATTAATTCAAAGACCCAAACCACCACACCACAGAAGAACTTAACCTTTGCAAGAGGTTGCCAGAGGGGCTACGTTTCTATAAAACCTGAGACCCGCACTGTGCTCCTTTAAACAGCTGATCCAGTTTAAAAATGACACAACAGTGATAAATAAGGGAGTTTAGGTCCTTTAGTGCTTGAAGCAGGGATTTATACTCCTCTACCATTTCTATAGAGGACAAATATCTGGTGCTGTGACTTCACAGAAAATGCCCAGAGAATAAAGCAGATCTGGGTCGCCAAAGGGCCATGGTTCTGGACCAGACCAATTTTGCAATGTGAGAAGATTTTCTGTGAAAGCCTTAAAAGTTTCCCAGCAGATAACAAAGTTGTTCATCTTCTCATCCTACCGTCCCTGTGGAGACTCTGCATATCCCCAGAAGTAACGCAGGCGTCCATGTAGATACAGCAAACCGCAGATGCTGGACAAGCCTGCATCACAACACATACAGGCTTAGAGTCATCTGTTGCCAGTAGGTGTACCCATGCTCATGTTAGCTGTGGGCTCACCTTGGCTGAAGAAGACCCCAGATGTCCACATTACGGTGATGAAGATGGGGAAATACTCCGAGCAGTTTGCTCTGCAGCACAAAAATCAATATGATTACAGCTTTGATAATAAGCCACCTGCAGGAATCACCAGTCAGCCTTCAACTATGATCAAATAGAACTTTGTACAGGTGGTAGAGCTGCAGAGACTCAGAGTAAAAAAAAAGACTCATCCAAAAGATTCACATTTGCTACTAACTAATAACCTTTATTTTCTGATCTCTACTTGTTAATTGATCCATTTTAAAGGTAGTTGTTGTTACTGGAATAGACCAGCAGGTGTCGTTACTGTAAGACTTGACTATTGTAATTCTTTACTATCATGAAGTCCACAATCTGTCCTTCAGCTGATCCAATATGCTGCAACCAGTTATGAAGTAAATTAAAAAGATAGTTATTTTAATTTACACTTTATTTTCTTTCTGGCTTTTGTTTCTGTTCCATTGTTTTTTTCTGTTTAACTTTATCTCACTGCTGAACAAGAAGCTTTTTTCCCTCACTAATTACCCAAAGTTTGGTATGTTTGTCTCTAGTTCTTCTTCATCTCCTTTCAAAACTCAGTTGGGAAACCACCTTTTCCTAAACCTAATGACCCTGGTTCAGGTGTTTTCTAAGGGCGTCTTTCTTTCCCACTGTCATCACATGCATGCTCATCGTGACCGTATATAGTTAGGTCTAAAAGGGGTAATATTTTTGGACTGTCAGGGATTGATCTGGATTTTATGTAGTCCTGTGAGTCACTTTTGCTGTGATTTGGTTTTATTTGAATAAAATGGCTTGATTTGCAATTAAAGCTGTTTTCCCTGCTGTTGCAGAGTAGCATCAACAGACCAACTATTTCTCTGCTTTGCATTTCATTATTGGAAGACATGCTATGAGAAAACACTACCTCTTTATCTTACTGCACCTTAATAGACCCAGTAAGTATTTAATTCAATGTAAAAATAATTTATTTATCCTGAAAGATTAATAACTAAATAATTCTTGAATGTGTTTTCTAATTTTTTGGCAGAAATTAAGCAAAAATAAGATCACATTCTTGTTGTGGTGGACTTAAACATCATGCATGCTTTCCTGATAAGCTGACAGCAAAGGACTTTTTAAATCATGCAGATTATTTTAGCCTAACATAATCTGTGTCTATGCCCACACAAATGTTTGCACACTAGAAGGTTTATTACCTTTGAAGCCTGTTTGATTGTGGAAAACTGTTGCTTGTTTAAAGCCTTCTGGCTCTTCATATGATGCTCCCCCTCTGCAACTCTTTTAAAAACATCTTCAGTCACATATAAATAGTATCCTGTCCTCAGGGGTTGTTCCTACAGACCTTAAACAGGCTGTAATTCAGCTTTTATTAAAACAAACAAAAGAAAAAACCCTAATTTAAACCTAAAAATCTAAAATCAAAGACCTCTTTCTAAGCGTCCTTTCATCTTTAGCTTTTCTTTATCAGTTAACAAGAAATTAAAGTCTTTTTAGGGGACTATGTCATTTTATAGATCTTTCGATCTGATTTTAAAGCTATGAATAATACAGAGTCCACAGGTGTCCCACAGGGCTCAGTGCTGAGCCATCATCTTTTTTCTTTCTATTTATTTGTTGTCACTTATTCTACTTTCAGGAAAAAAAATATTTTACTTTTACTTATTATAGGTTTGCTGTTTTTTACTCTTTCATTTCTTTTTATATTTATCTGATTGTTGAGGATGTATTTCATTTTAAACTGTCCATTTGGTCTGTGTTTTACTTGCTATAAAGCACTTGGTGAATCTTAGGTTTCCTTGAAGTTCTTTAAAAATTAAGATGGTACATTATTAAAAAATGTCATTTTAAGATATTTTTATTGACAATACAGCTACACAGGCAGGTGTAGCTTCTACAATGCTCTGAAACAGAGACAAGATACTGACTGAGCTCTGAAGATCCGCTCGAACTCCGGTGGCCCACTGGTGTTGGGTGGAGAGACACTGTACTTCCTCCTGGCGTAAATTACTTGCAGGGAAAAATAAGCTGCACACAAACACACACCAACATCATTATCATCATCATCATCATCAAACTGATTTACATACAGTGGCTTATTTTTCAAAGGTCTGAGTCATAACCATATCGATGTTCCTACTGGACTTATTCCATTAACCTGTGGGAAAATCCTCTGTGAGGATAATGAGGTTCTGCAAAGCAAAGTTTACTCTCTAAACAATGAATGCATATACATTTCATAAGAGCAAACCAAAAGTCAAAGTTAAACCCTGTTTATAGACCACCTTGGACTGTAGGAGGCTTCCCATTACATTATTATTATGATACAGGAGGATAAAAGTAGAGAAAATATTTGCATCAGGAGCAAAATTTTAGTTTCAAATATAAAAAACTGCAAACTGGATGCAGAAAAATAACAAACCTGAACTTAAAAGGAGTTAGATTGCATCCTAGACACTTGAGATTTCCCTGGACCTCCAACCACTGCCTTACCTTGCTCCAAGACCCCCAGGACAGTCACTAAACCAAGTCCTACTGCTTCATCCAACATCTCTGCAGAGCAAAACGTGAGAACAAGAAACACCTGAACTGTGGAGATGGAGTCAGGCCAGCCAGGAAGATTTGAGAGTACGAGAGAGCCTGAGAGGGAGAGAGTACACCTGTAGGAGGCGGGGTTAAAATTCACACCTGTAGGAGGTAGAGCTTAAATTCAGACCTAGAGGAACCAGGTCAAATTACACAAGCAAAGGTCAGACCTACAAAAAATATGCCATCAGGAGGCAGACAGTTGGCAAATCAGCAACACTCACCTCAAACAAATCAGATTTTATTGAAGTTTAAGATATTTCATTATGGAATGTGGTTCTCCATCATCTCACTGAAATATGTAGCAGTTGATCCTAAATTCTGCAGGCCCA
>JAUZNJ010036452.1:25067-36359 GCA_034780135.1 Jordanella pulchra
CAACCTCCAGCAATCACACAGCATGGGTGCAAAGGGCTGTTGCTTCTCTTTCAACAAACATCTGGAGAATCGGATGTCTGATAACAAAATACTAGTGTAGACTCTCAGTTGTCCAGAACATGTAAAATTCAAAACATGAAGGCATTAAATACATTTCGGGCTTCATACAATTAGTGTCTTTAGTTCGAAGTCTGCTAGGTGAAAAGTTGCTGACTTTGTAGCTTAAAACTCTGTGCCGACTCTGAATGTTAACATCAGGGTTAGCATGAATGTTCAAATGGTTCCCACTCCTCCTCCTCTCCCATTATAAATGGGAATTTACATTTAAATAACTAGAAAGACTCAATTATTGCTACAAACGTAATCCTCTTGCTGCAGCCAGGTTTCTGTAAGAAGCGAGCTACGTTCACACTGCAGGTCTTAATGCTCAATTTTGATTTTTCTGTGTGGCTGTTCAGATGACCATCTCAATTTGTTTCTCTGAAGTGATGCACGTGTAGATGAACAATAACAAAACGTGTGTAAAGTCAGTGTCTATGGATTGAGTTAAAGCTGCTAAACAGTGGAAGTAGCCAGATGATACAGTAGACAGTGTGGAAAAGGGGACAGGCGAAAGAGAGCTAACTATTAATAACAACCAGCCTTCAACCAGACTGAAGAGAGAAAAAAAAACTGTCTGCTGATCATATGAAGCTCCTCAATTGACTGAAGTGGAAGATCAGCAGCTCTCATCTCTAATGATTGACCAAACTCCAGAAAAAGCTCATCCCAGCAGCTTGTATCTAGGATGCATCTTTGAACTCTATATTCCTTAGGGATCACATTGCAATGACCTTCGGAAACCCCGTCCTAAACCTTCCTCAGGGTTTTCATCAACTCCACTATGAAGGACAACCCAGGACAATCAGAGGACATGTGGAACCGGTTTTCTGAAGCAGCTCAACAAACTGATTTACACAGGTAAAACGATGGGGATCTAGGCCCTCCAAAACGATTCGTCTTAGAAGCAGAAGACATGTTGACACCACATGTTCTAAACTCTTTCATACAAGGTAACTACATCAGGAAGGAGCTGCAGGTCCATTCTGTAAACATCCAATATATAGTCATTCATCCCTCCTTTATGTTTCGCTTATGATAAAGAACTGCAATACAAGAGCCCCATGCTAATAAATAATTTTGAATAAGAATGGTTATGACAGAGTAGAATGTGTGGGATGACGACTGAATGCAGAGGTTTTATGATACACATACTGTTTATTGGACCTTTTTATGGTGTTGATTGTTTGGGTTGTTGGAGCAGCTTTCCTCTGCAGAAAGATTCGCTCCCAAAGGAGACAGAATCTCACAGAGCTTCTGAAAAACCAAAAAAAGATCCTACAGACGGAGAATTTCTTATGGACCCATCTGATACAGTTTTCACTGATGTTTTATGACTCCTCAGCTCCACAGGAGAAGGACGCCTCCAGACAAAAACCACAAGAAGTCATTTCTAAAGAACTATATTTACACAATAATCTTGTTTTACAGAGAACCATATCAAAAGTATAAAATACTTACAAAATTCAGTTGCAATATATAAAAATAACTTCTATCTTCTCCACATCATTAAGAAAGGTTTACATAACAAAAAAAATATATTTATAGACATTTATACATAGTCAGATAACAACAGTTGAAGTCTGCGGCCCCAAACTCTGCAGCTGGAGAGTAAAAACAGTCACTAATCAAATGTACAAGTCGTCTGCAGAGACTGGGAACATGGATGGAGACCGAAACAGTACAGTAGATAATCCAAGGCTACCTTTAAACCAGACGGCTGTCAGAGTCAGAGGTTTAAAAAAAAAAAGACCAGAACAAGGTTGTAAAAGTCTAAGGAGGGATGCCTGGAAGTCCAACGCTGCGTTCTTAAATGTCCAGTAACACTAAATGATCTGCTTAAACTGGAACTTTGAGCTTTAGAATAAACTCGTTTGTTTAATCTTGTTTTTATCCATACCTGCCACAGAATAATATCATAATTTATAAAGGGGGAAAAAAAATATCCAGCAGGCAGAGATTAAACTATTTTAAAAGAACTTCAGACGGAAACAGGTGACTTTCCTCTTTATCTAAAGAATTAAAAATATTTTAGTCCCCGAGCTGAAATCTTAGCCGCAGCTTTCTGAAGGCTAATGTGCAGTTTAGCAGACCAGATTCAGGGCTCCAGGTCCCATCCTCAGAAACGCAGCAGGTTTCTAATCAGAACATCAATGCAGGCACTACAATGGATTTATAACAAGGCTGGAACAAGCTGCAGCCCAGGGACTAAAAATATCCCGGGAGGAGAAGCTAGTTTGCATAAACGGAACCAACTCTTGTTGAAGATGTTAGTCTTTGTGTTGTTTCCATAAATTTCCCTACAGTATGAAAATGAAGCTCCTAAATGGGAACCAACAGAGGAACCTCATGGAGGCTGCAGGGTGGATGAACTTCAGCTGCTGTTCTTTAAAACATCTTCCTTCCCCAGCGGGGTGCTGCCGGCCTCCAGGTGGTGCTCTGGGGGCGAGTAAAGTGGTTCAGTAGTCGTCTCAGTCTGCAGGCTGTGATCAGATTGACAGCAGACTCTACAATTTGAGGAAGGGGAGCAGGAAGTTCTACTGGGAAGTCTGGGACTCATCGCTAAGGCAGCCCACCTGTATCAGATCTGAGTATTTCTGGCTTTAAATAAACAGGATTTATTTGTAAGTATGAGATGACTGGACAACTATCAAGAAGTCAACATCTTGAGGCCAACACTGATTTGACAGGGAGTTGATGAAACTTTTAGCTCTGGACGTTTTAGAGGCTCTGGTTTTAACCGATACACACGATCAGCTCCAGTTGCTGATTTTCATAGAAAATCAGATGAAAAGCCAACAACTTCACTTCTCAGCCATCAACTTCTAACCATTCCTGATGATTCAGCATGAAATGAAAATGATAAAGAAAACTGAATTTTACACAGCTGTAGATAAAGAGACTGAATAAAGAGGCGTCATCCTGCTGAGGATGTTTTAACCACCAGAGCTGAAACGGATTTTGGTCCCTTTACATTAAACTGGGTTCTGGTCACCAATCCATGACCAGAACCAGCATCTGCTGCGGTACCAGAGCACTGCAGCCATTTTATGTTTTCACTGATTGAATCAGGCCAGAAGTTGCATCAACTCATTTAAATGTCTGCTATCCATCCGAAGGGGGTGCTACTCTTTGGAGGAAGTAATGCAATAATTAATGCTGTCTTTTGTCTTTGTGCTGCGATTTGGAGTTACATGATGGCGGTTCTGATCCGGTCTGGCTCTATCATGAGGTTACTTCACTCTTCACAGTCTATGACTTTTCAGTTGATCCTGGGTCAGCCGTATGCAGTGAACTCATCCCACCCATCAGACTAGAACTGCTGCCTGCTTCCCGTCTGGACCTTGGGTCAGATCCCTCTCGGCTCGGGGCGCCGTGTCTTACGGGTGGCTGGCGAGCAGCTCGTCCAGGTCAGCCATCCACTCCTGCGTGCTCTGAGCCTTCAGCAGTGAATCGACTAGCTCACTTTCTGCAGCGAAGCTCCCCGCTGCTGCGTTGTAACCGAACGACACCTGCTGCTGCTGGCTGGCAGTCCTGCTCACCTGGTAACCTTGGTTACACTGCATCGCCTGGCGGCTGCTTCCCTGCGGCTGTCCGAACGCTGCCAGGTCTGAGAGGACCGCCTGGCTCTGATTGGCCGGCTGCTGCTGACTCTGCTGCTGGCTGAGGCTGTGAGCCGCCGGCGGCGCCCTCTGCTGGGCAGCCATGTTTGTCTGCATCATCTGCTGAGCAGCGTTTAGACCAGTCATAGGGCGTCCACTGGAGCCAGGGCCAAAGGAGGCGGAGCCAGCGGTCATCTTGGGGATGCGAGGCTGTTGCATATGGAAGCCATTGTTGTTGAAGGCGTTGGAGTGCATAGCAGTATTGCCAGAGGGCGGCTGGTTGGTGATCTGCTGCTGCCAGGCGTTGCCCTGCCCCCCCTGCATGGATCCAGTCATTCCGCCCCCCATGCTGCCCTGCATGCTGTTTGGCATGCGGCTGGCAGCCAGCTGCTGCTTCAACATGGCCGCGTTCGGTTGTTGCTGCTGCTGCTGCTGCTTCAGGAGCTGCTGCTGTTGTTGCAGCTGCCTGTAGGAGGAGCTCATGGTGCCCAGAGGTTGGCGCTGCAGGTTGGCCTGCTGGCTGGGGTGCAGATTCATGTTGCTGTAGAGAGAGTCCACACTGGCTCCGCCTCCTCCACCCCCACAGGACGGCAGACTGATGTCAGCCTGACTCACGGTGGTGGCTGACGCCACGCCACCACCTGGCCCCCCTCCCTGGGCCATCGTCATTCCCATCATGCCTTGGTTCTGGGCGAACATGCGGGATCCCGGGGCGGGGCCTCCCATAGAGCCGAGGTTGCTCATTGGCTGAGAGGAAGCTGAGAAGAAAACATCCTCCAGTTAGAGACCAAAAACAAACATTGTTAAAGTCTTCCAGCAGCATGAAGGCTTTTTAAATGTTAGATTAAAGCTAAAACCTGGAACCACTGACAGGAAATGTTCTGGTTCTGATCCGATTAAAATGTCTACTTCCCTACACTCCTCACAACCACAGTATTCCCAAATGCTCTGCTCTGGGATGAAGGCATTTGGCTCCTCCATGGTTCTGCCTGGAGTTCTCAATCAGAAGCTTAGGATGGGTTCTAAAACACTCGGCACCTGCCGGGTCATACACTAAAGCTCTGACTATGAGGGAGTATAATCTGGATCAGAACCGATCTCTTCATGCCTTGCTTCCTTGCTACTATGTAACCAGTTACGTAGAGCAATGGTTCAGCAGCTACAGCTACTTTCATTTCCCAGTCAAATGAGTGGTGAGCATCATTCGACCCGAGCAGGAACCAGATGCTGATGGAGGCAGCTCACTGGGACAGAACTCGGCTTTAGAACATTTAAATGCTGAGCTTTTTCAATTTGAATAGGACCTTTAAAGTGGAACAAATGCCAACACTAATACAGTTATTGTTTTATATTAACCCAACAAAAGCAAAACCTGCTGAGCAGAACTGGATTTCGAATTCTGAAACCATTCTTTTCTACATTTCTAAACCAGAGTTCTGGCTCTGATCACAACACCCAGAGCTTCATTGGTTCAATCTCTGAAATCTGATCCCAACCAGAACCCAAATATTATATGAAAGCAGCAGGAAGTGTCTCCAATATCACCACCAGCTCTTTGGGCTTTGTTCTGAAACCTTCTGTCTTTAGCAAAGACCTTTAGGTGCCGTTTAAAGGAACTGGACTGTAGAGGGCACAGCACCAACAGACTAAACGTTCAGGTGTGTGTGAATGATCTCACCTGTAAACTGTCCGACTGACTGTTGAGGGAAAGGGTTCTGATTTGCTGGTCCTGTCTGGTCCTGGTACTGTGGGGGAGGTCGGGTCAGATGTCTCTGCAGCTGCTGCTTCTCCTGCAAAAACAAGGTAAAAAACTTAAAGCCCTGATTCAGTGTTTGGATTTGAAGTTCAGTGGAGATTAGACATCATGGAAGCAGAAATGCAAGGTTCTGCTGATGGCCCAGTTTGGACCAAACTTCAGCTCTTAGGTGGTAAAATTCTCTACTGGAACCTCATCTTAGCTTCACTCTGATAAAACCTGAGGTCTAAGTGTTCAGATGAAAAACTGCTGATCTAGCTCTGGATTCTGTTTTCATTTAGTGCTGAAAAGTTTGTACCGATTCTTCCAGATCATGAACCAACAGCTCCATTTGCTGTCCGGGATGAGAAGTTTTAGACCATATGAAAATGTCTCCAGGGTGAAGAAGGTGGGAGAAAAATTTGTAGCACTTCATAAAAAAAAAAAAAAAAAAAGAAAAAACAACAAATCTATTGCGCTTAGTAGAATAATCAGGAAAAGTTACAGGATGGTATAGGACAGTATTTATACATCATTAGGGTTAAATTAGCTTTAAATTCTTACCAGCACTTTATTTAAACTTTTTTTACTCTCGTCAAAGATGCAGACATTGATTAGTTAAGACTACTTCTTAATAAAGGAAAATCTGTGTGTCTTTTCATCTGGATCTATGTCCAAAACTACCTTAAAAATGATGAAATATTTCATCTGGATATACTTGTATGCAAACCAGGGACAGCAGAGCACAGCTGATCTGTGAAAACGAAGTCTTTCAATGGTTTTGTAGCGTTAGCACAGCAGATGGAGTAGAGATTGTCAGAGTTTAGTGAAGCAGACACATAATAGAGAGCAATGCTCCTTTATTCTAAGTACTGCTGCTTATAATTAGTGATGCAGAGGACCAGAGCGGCTTCCTTTCATCCTGTACATAATGTAGGCAGCTAATGTCAGTAAACCTGATCTTAAAGCTAGCTCCTTCAATATCGGCGGTGTCCAAACATCCACATCACGGAGTCTTATTGTTGTCTGCTCAGGTCAGCACAAAGCATTCAGGTAGCAGTGATCATGCTAAGATTTCAATGCCGTAGCTCTAATAGGGAAGGGAAATGTCTCAGTGACAGTAGGGCTTCAATCAGGCGTGTGCACATGTTCTAAGCTCACTGTCAAAGCCACGCTTCACTCCTCACTTTGGATTATATGCAACTAAAGTAGTAAAACAATTTCTGGTATAATTTCATCTCCCAAAATCAAATCTTATAACCATGAATTTTACCAAAGGTTTTCATCTCTGCTTACAAAACTGATCTCTACTCAATTTACTGCCCTTTGCTTCACAATGAGCAGAAGCTGAAGATCCAGACCGTCTGCTGCAGTGACCATTCCTAGTTTAAGTTCTGGAGAACAGAATCAGTGAGGACCTGAGGCGGGTCGTACCTGTTCAGCCAGGAGCTGCCTCTGCAGGAATTGCTGCTGCTGATGCTGCTGCTGCTTCTTCTGCTCCAGAATCTGCTGCTTTATTGCTGCCATCTGGAACGCGTTTCCATGGTTACCAGCCATGGTGTTGGCCCCCTGCGCTGCTGCCATGGGGTTGTTTCCAGCGTTAGCGGGGCCCGTAACATGTGGAGGAGCAGGGAAGTTGTTCTGATCCTGTTTGCGACATAAATTGATTGCAAACTTTCAGTTACAGTTTGTTGAATTTTTAAACAAATAACGTAGTGAAGGCAGAGGAGCAGTCAGTGGGACGTTTGTCTCCAGTGAAAATGTTGGTTCAGGTGCTGAAATGTTTCTGAATCCAAACAGATCAGCTGGTTTCAGCCGCTTGCACCTAGGATGTTGTTCTTGAAAACAGACTTCATGACCATAGATGACATTAGGAACGTAGACAACCAGTAAATTTAGAGCTTTGCCTTTTGGCACAGGTCTCGTCACCACCGTCTCCATTACAGCAGCAGCTCTCCTGATCTGTTGGTCATTCTCTTTACAAGATGTTTGATAGAAATGTTGTTTTCATGCCATTACAGTAAATGCTGGTCCTGCATTAACTTCCTTTCATTACCTGAATATAGTTCGGGGTGGTTTTCTCCACTGTGATCAGGTTTTAACAATATTTAACCTTTACTAAACAGTGGGGACACTATGGTACAATCAGGTAAAGAGGCAATCAGGAACAGTTTTACTAACAGAGATGAACCTGTTCGAATGTAAGAGTTTTAATTTAATAGCCTATTTTGTTTCAAAGCATTTCCATTTTAGTTAATTTTAGCACATCAGCAGGTTTTGGTTGTATTAAATGTTTGACCTGAAGGTGGTGCTACAGGATGGTTTGGACAATAACTGGACTTTAAGTCACATTCTTGCCTCTGTGGAGCCGACTCCTTCCTCTGACCTGGAAGGAAACGGGACGTTTGAGGACACAAGCTGTAAAGTGTGGACTGTAGCAGGAACACCAAGTCCCGACTGCTGCGAGGAAAAACACAAACTGCAACAGCAGCAGCTAAATTTAAATACAGAGCAATGAAAGGCTGCTTTGTCATGATGGGCCTCCTCCCCCTCACTGAGCCTTAGCAACCAGCTGCTGACCCACATACACACACAGGCCTCCAGGGTGTCAGGCGAGGGGCCCGCTGGTTCTGAATGAAAAGCCTCCGCTCTGCAGGCTGACTAGCTGTAACTACAGCCACAGGCCAAGTGGTCCTCTTCACATAAAGGGATTCAGCTCTGGTTCTGAGCAGGCAAGGATCGTTCACCCTCCCCCACCTGTTACTGCTCCCTTTATGGTCAGCTGGCTGATGGAACGCAGCTTACAGGTCGCCTCAGAGGGAAGATTTACTACAACTAAAACTTTTGGTTGCTGATGTTGCAATGCAGCGAGAAGGTCTTTGGTTTGAATCCCAGTGTTTAACTGTTCTCTATTTGAATGCATGGATTATCTCTGGGTACTCCTCCAGTCCATAAACATGACTGGTGGTGTTTGAGTGATTGGTTGTGTGTTCCGTTTGTGTGTTTACACTGCATTCACTAACCCCATCACCAATCTGATTCATTTGGAGGCTAATTATTGAAGCCGAGTGCAGCCTGATACCTTTAAGGATATGAAAGCAAATGTTTCGCTGAGGCAGGGACCATTCAATGGAAGCTGAACTTTAGTCTCCTGGGTTTGGTATTTTTGTAACAGAGGAATCTATGCAATCATCTTTTATTGATTCAGACTAATGGAGCCGTGTTGTTTACCTGCAGGTGGGGGATGTGCTGCCTGAAGTTCATGTTGCTCTTCTGCTGTCGGAGGAGATTCAGCAGGGCCTGCTTGTCCTGGATCTGGTTGTTGGGGGCCCGTGGGGGCCCGGGGCCTGCCTCAAAGTGTGACAGAGGTAAGGTGTTCTTGTAGTTCAGATGCTGTGCAGGGTTCTGAGCACCTTGTGCAGGCGGGTGGCTTAGAGGGGGCCCTGATGACAGGTGATTCATGATGTTGGGGGGCCCGGTGGGCCCCGGCATGTAGCTGCCAGCCCCTGCCTTTGGTGAACTTTTGTTGGGCTGAGCAGGAATCAGTAGCTGCTTCTGAGTGTTTGGGTTAAAGTCCGAGGGGTACAGGGTGGGGCTGGTGGGCTTGTCCATACCAAATGAGCTCTGAGAGCCGTTGGCCATCTGAGGCCAAGGTGAGGGGTGACTGTGTGGCCCCTGGTTTGGGAACTTGGCCCCCGGCTGAGGCTGTTTGAGCTGCATCTTGCCCTGGATGTGCTGAGCTCTCTGCTGCTGGGCAGCCAGCTGCTGGAGCTGCTGAGCAGGGGACAAGTCTTTGGATACGGGGGGTCCAGGAGGGAGGAGATGGTTGGGAGGGGGCTGGAGCTGCCTCGGGGGAGGAGCTGGCTGGGACTGGGGGAGAACAGGAGAGGAGGCAGAGGAGGCGGCAACAGGAGAGCTGGTGGGGTGAGGAGGTGGTCCTGATGAGGTGGCCCTGACATGGGGCGAGCCGGTGCGGGAGTCCTGCTCAAAGACCGGGGAAAACTCGGCCTTAATGGGACGCAGACTCTGGGATGACTGCCCCCCACCACCTCCTCCTGCGGCTGTTGCTGCTCCGGCCCCCACACCTCCACCTCCTGCTGGAGGCGGGGGCAGCTCTAGAGGATCCCTCCGGTCCTCAAACCCACAGTTCAGGATGTCCTGGATGTCCTCGATGGGTACGGAGCAGTTCAGGTCCTCCATCAGCTCCCTCCACTCCTGCTCGTTCAGGTTCAGGTCCAGGAACAGGCCGTTGTTACCGGCTACCGAGGGAGGCATGATGGGCAGAATGTCCTCTGGTTCCTGCTTCATCTCTTTCTGACGGAAGTCCGATTCCCCACCGACATCCACGGCCTCCCCCGCAGGTCTGTGGGTCCCGTTGGAGTTCCGATCACTGTGGCCCAGCTTGGGGTCCATAGTGGAGCCGTTGGCAGGACCGTTATCCGGACAAGCTTTCTTACTGGAAGAGAGGCCATCTGGTAAGCCATTGCTCAGTGGAGAGCCACCACTCTCAATCTTCCTCTTCACTGCATCAAGCTGCAACGACAGAAAGGGGGGGTGAATAATAGTAATAAATGCATCTGGTACTTTAACCCCCCCAGTGCTAAACAAGTATAACCCAATTAAAACCACTGAGAGACATATCAAATGCTCAACGTTCCAGGAATCCAGCCCAAAGAAAATTTTTAATTATTGGGTAAATTCATGTTCCCACTTTTGTAACTGAAGATAAACAGAACAATTTGTGAAAGAGTCAAACCAACTCAGGTGAAAGAGGTCAACATGCAAGAGTCATCAAACTTCATATGTACGGATTATTATAACCGTTGTTCCTCTTTGTGCCCCTCTGGGTGTATTTAAACATTGTAGCAGCAGGGGGCACTGTGCCAACCATGGCAACAATGTGGCTGCAGAATTTAAACTATTGAAGAAAAGTACAAACTGACAGAAGTGTGTGTGAGAACAACAGAGAACTTCTTCAGTCAAAACAGTTTATTTTCTTACAATGGGTTCAACAAAATCAGGAATCCAGGGTTTCAGGTCAATTTCTGTGAAAGCTACAGCTTCGTTTACCGTTTTATTGACCCAGTTAGTGAGCCAATCAGTTTTATTTGCTTTAACCTGTAAGAAGGAAAAACCCTGGCCCACATCAACAAATAAATGGACTGGCTTCAGCAGTCAGGCTCCAAGGGTAAAACATTGATGCCATGTTTCTAGAGAGCAAATCCTGTTAAGTATTCAGTGTTTAAAAAAGTTTCCTGCTTATTTACACCTGAACATTCAGATGTTAAAACTGTACTTTCATTTTACAGGTGGGTGGGTAGCTAGGTAGGGGGAAATTCACCTCTGTGGCTATGAAAGGAGACTGCTGCTTAGGAGGAACTATGTTCCGCTGACAGATGATCCGTCTCATTACAGACATCTCTGCTAGCCTGATCCGTTTCTGGTTTATTCTCATCCTGAAGTATAACCCAGGAATCTAGAACAGGGGTTCCCTAACATTTTGGTCTCTAATACCAGAAATAAAACAAAACTAATGCCCCCCCCAAAAAAGAAAATTATATAGAATTATTTCACTCTATAATTCATGTAAACATCATCAGTCAGGTACTTCTATTCATTTTTAAATCATTTAATTAATTGTGAAAAAGCACAAATGGTGTGATTTTCATTTTTTAATTGGTGATTCAATAAATTAATTGTGCATCAGACCATGTAATAGTATATTTAATAACTATGTATCAGACAAATAAATGAATGTTATTTCACGAGTCAGATTTATGCATTTTAAGGTAGACCTCAGCCCTCTAAATAACTGGGGGGAATCACATAATGACAGCAAGTGAGAGAGGGTTGTTG
>JAUZNJ010036454.1:0-11848 GCA_034780135.1 Jordanella pulchra
AAATCTGAATATGAAAGAAAAACACGAGTTGTGTTTTGAATGCACAATTGTACCAGAGGAAGGCAGAAAAACTGAACCAGCTTTAGAATTAGATTTGTCCTCCTTTCCTTGCTTGTGTTTCTGGTGATGTATAAGCACATTTGTCTTACCCATCTACCCTTAAACATAAACATATAGAGTTACAGAGAATGATTGTTCCTCTTGTCTCACGGGAATGGACCGGCAGAGGGGGTGGGGGAACTGTGGTACCTTATCATTTATCTTAGCAAGTATTTTTCTCAAACCAAATTCTGTTCATAGCTCATCCACCACTGCCCCCATATATATAGCTATTCCCATTCTGAGCTTTTATTGTGGTGGGTGTTAGATTATGGTTCAAGAACACCAGGGAGATGTGGGAAGTTGCGGCAAAGCGCAAGTGAGGGACAAATTAAATAGAACAAGAATGAACTATTCTCAGTCTCTACTGGTATATAGACAAAAGCAAATTTAAGTTTTCCAAGCTGCAAAGTAAAGCAGTATATGTATTGATGTTTTTCTATTAAAACAGTTACTCTATTACTAAAGTTTAACCCCCAAAGAAGTAGTTTATTCTAATTAGTCTTTTTAATCAACTAATTAATTAGTAATAGAATAATACTCTGGCAGAAACTGTAATAGACCCATTCTGGCACAGTGCAGTGCTGAATTCTACACCCTTAATTTCAATATTCTGTAAATATATTTCAAAACAAGAAACAGTAAAGAGGAAGAGCTACATGGTGAAACATGAATCTTTTCTTTTACAAAGATGGTGGCAGCTAAGCTAAATAAACCTCATTAACAGGCTAACCTTAATAATTAGTTACCAGTCAGTTGGTTTCCATCATATTTTTTTTAAACAGTTTTCATAAATAGAGCTCCACTCTTATTTCTGTTGTTGCCAGTTAGCACTAAAAGTTTGTTGAAAGTTGTGCTTAAATTGTCTTTTTTGTTTTTATTAAGTTGGCATAACATTGGTTAATAGCTTTAGACTTTACAGAACAAGCTGTCTAATTATTGATATATTTCATTGCAGTTAAAAAGTCTAAAGAGCCTTTTGAGAGGTTTTGATCATGGCCTTAAAGTTTTCATCTGTGTTTTGAAGTTGCTTCATAAAAAAAACACACAACAAAAACAAACAAAAAATAAAAACTTGTGTGTTTAAATCCCTTTCTATTTCTTAGATTATCAGGTCATACATGTCAATGCCACACAATGTTGTCTCTTGTTTCATTTTTGTATTTTAGGGTCACATGAGAGAAGTTTGTGTTTTGTAGTCATTTAATATTTGGTAGAAATGTTTGCCTTATCCCAACCTTGCATTATTAAGGGTGAATCAAAAAAACAAAACAACCCAAAAACAAGGAATGTATTATAGTTTCTCAGCTTTCTGTACAAAACAATATGCCAAATAGAAAAACTGGATAGTTTGAATGTTTTAAATTACAATCAAATTAAATTCTACAGACTGAAACAGTTGCTTATTGTGAATTTAAGAAGGATCTAAAGGAGAGACTAGTACTTAGATACTGAGCTCTAATCTTCCCTCCATTAGATTTCATTTGGCCATCTGATAGCTGGTTTTTACCCAGTGTTACCACACTGTGAGCACAGCCAGGGGGAGCAGAATGCAGAGTTTCTCCTGCTTTTTCTTGCAGAAACAAGCTCTTAAGCAGAGATGACAACATTGTTAAGTGTACCCACAGCTAAATAAAAGATGGATGGAAATCATTTAATATTCTGGGGGGAATCATCTTTTATAAGAGAAGAAAAAACAAAAACTCAAAGTATTGTGGATACAGGCCAATAAAGAGGGCAAAGAGGGATGTAGCATCTCTCAAAGTAAGGACAGTTTCTATAGAAATGGACTTTCTGTCTCAATACTGAAAATTCTGCTTTGTTTCATCAAGGTTTATTTCTAGCACCTATAAAAGCACTGTGAACATTTTCACTGACGGATTCGTATTGATGACAATCTTTTCTTAGCAAGCATTTGAATTTTTGAAGACACGAGTAAATAGAATTCTGACCAGGCTATCGGTTTTCTATTAGAATTGTTGGAGGCGATAGAAAATTTTTCATCATGTTTAATGGCATTTTTCATGATGTGAAAAAACCACAGTCATATGGTGCAGAGGCAGAGCACAAAACTTGTCCAGGTTGGGACCAACAACCTGGATGAGAAACCTTTACTTCACGTCTTCCCTCTTTCTTCATCTCAGTTCCGTCCAATCTACATTTGAAATACAAGTCCCTGTTGCCACGAAAAAAAGGTTTTACATTTAATATTTGTTCTTCACTTAAAGTTCAGGGCTACAAGCAATACCAACATCATATTGGTAAAGATCTTTTTGATTTACCTTTTTAGCTATTTAGGTCAATAAAGATGAACACATGATGTAAAATAACTGTGAGTAGAGAAACTTTATGTAAAACAATCAGCTACAGACCCTTAGAAAATAATTCCATTGAAAGGCACTTATTAGCTTTTAAAGTCCTTTGTTGTAAGAGCTGAGGGTATATGTTTAAAGCTTTAGTTATGAGTTTCTTCTCAAATAGTTAGAGTATATAATAATTTTTATTATTCAGTGATATCTGGAAAGTTAACTTGACAGCTTTTTTTTGGTCCAGATGAAAAGCAGTCTTTATTTTTTTTTCATTTGGTGCCTTCAAGTATGACTTTCTGGAAATGCACTATAACTTCCTTACCTTTCTTACCCAGTCTTCCTATAAAGCCATAGTTGTAAGGAAGGCTGCTTCTACAGGACAATAATGAGAGGATGAGACCCAGAAATTAAGGAGAGCCTCTATGGGACTCCAGAGTGCATAACCTTTTTATTTTTAATTTGGATAAATGGGAAAGTGTTTCCCAAAATCGTTAGAGCATTTAGCATTTCAATCAGCTATACAACAGATTCTTAACAGATAATGAAACCTTTCACGATTTCTAAAATATATCTAAGCCACAAATTTCAAATGTGCCCATTACATTCTGATCAGTAAGTCTGAGGAAAAATCAATAAATTCAAATAAATCCATGCTTTTTAAAAACAGATATTGATTTCGTTTGACAAGATTGGGTGAAAATCATTGGATATTCAAAATTAAGAAATACATAAGTAGGAGAAATGTTGCAAAAACCCAATTAATTTTAGTTTCAAGCTTTGAAAATCTTCTCTTCCATGTGTAGTAATGACAGAGTTTCACTGCAAATATCCCACAACTTTTGGATGCATATTATTGCACAAACAAACACATATTTTTATGTATGAAACATAAAGAGATATACTTCTCTGTAAAAAACAGATGATCCTCTATTACTTGTTCAGCATTCCCCCCCGATTATTTAATAGAATTGGGATAAATAGAGTATTTTTTAAATAGAATTTAGTTTAGTGGGGAATATTCAGAGTGGAAAGGTCAGCAAAAACAACTGGATCCTAATAGTCTTAATCACATCCTTAACCATTGTTGCAACAAAAAATCAGAACTTTTTTTTGTTTTGCTGATGTTTTGCTAGAAAGTATGTTCTTTCTTATCGTAACCTGATCTGAAACAAATTATTACATTGATAATACCATTGTGCAAGATTCCTAATTTGCTTGTGGGGCAGATCGATCTGCTTGAAACTGAGCCTGCTCAATTATTCCTTAGGTCATTAAGAAAGGTCTCCTTTCAGTCCATTATGTTTGATACATTGATTTACCTAGAGAATCTCTATAGCTTATTCCAAATTCAGTTCAATCCTAAAGGGGCTTTGTGTAATTTTAAAAAGTAATATCATTTCTTTTCTTTCCGCTGATACCATACCATACCACGTTTTCTTATAAAGCCCTTAAAAATAACAAAAGTCAACATAGTTCTGCACATATATCAAATGACAATAACAGTAGAATTAAAATACATAAATAAAAAACAGATAAGCTGAGATAGAATAGGAAATATATATAAGATAGTTGAAAAGCAGTGGATTACTTAAATTATTTAAAAAGTAAGAAGAAAATAAAATAATAATAAAAGACAATACAAATAGGAATTAAAAAAGATGAGTAAATAGAGTACAAAGACATCCTACCCCATTCCATATAACAAAATCATCACCCACATTGGAGTTATCCAATTGGTTGCAAATCAAAGCTTGTTAAAAAATGCATTTGTGTATCAAGTCACGTCAGGGGAATCTTAAAAATCCACATACAAATGCATTGAAATGCAAAGACCACTGGTAGTTTTTAAATCAAGATATCGTGTATGCATCACAAATATTTTGTGAATCTTGTCTTGTGAATACTTCATGTGATTGTTTGCATCATTATATGTGTGTGTACATCTTGTCCTGTGCATGTCTGCATTGCCTGTGGACCAAAACAAGGAATGTGACAAGCGACACCTGTCTCTAACCCCCTCCCCCATTCTCATCTATTGACTTCTTATGCTCATAATAGCAAAGAATAAAAACAGCAAAAAGGATAAAAAATGCCTTGTGAAGAAATAAGTAACCAATAACTTTTTCACCTTGTTACCAAGACAACTTCATTTTGGTAAATAATCATTTTCAGGCGAACATTTCGGTCCTCTACACGCACTCTATGCTTCTTTCTTTGGGCAGGGAGGGGCTAAGCTGTGAGTTGAAGCTACTCAAATGGACATACATGCATGCACAGACAGCCTGGCTTGTAAACACAAGTCTTGAAAACAACACAGAGATGGTGTGTGAGATCACAATATATTCTAAAAAGATACCTGTATTTCTTAACATCCCAATTTTTAAAGTTAGTTTTATATGAAAGAATTATTCTTTACTCTCTAAGTCGGATGTATTTTACTGTAATTGGTTATGTCTTGTAATTCCCATTAAAGTATTTCACTTTGCTGTCACAATGCTACTAAATCTTAGATCTTAGCTGCTACATCTTAAGTAAGGCCTTAACAATGTAAGTTTTGTGTACAAATAACATCATAAGCAAAGCTGCAAGTTTTAACAATGAAACTATTTTAAGCACTTTACAACCGTCTGGACCTCAGGAAGTACCTCGATAAAGTTTGGCCTTGAAGTCATGGATTATTTATACCAAGCTCCTTTCTTTTTACAGATTCCCTTTTTATTCCAGACATAAATAGCAACACAACACAGAGATGCTGAATATACAAATGCTTTTGTATAACTTATGAATCAATTGGTATGTTAGCTTGAAAGAGCCTTATTCCACTACATTCCAAACATTAAGTTTGCAGAGCAAAAAAAGTTGTTATTTATTTATTTAATAGAGGCAGCACATATTAATGAATATCTACAACATAAATGTGCTACATCTACAGTCCCTGGTCAGGTGACTGGAAAAAGACAAGTATTATACCTGTGTATAAATGAACATTCACACACATACACAAACATAATATATTTGCATGCATGCACATACACACACACGTACTCACACAAACAATTTAAGAATAAAGAAACACACAGAAAACAACATCATGAGGACAGTGTACGGATGGCCACAGGTTGGGTTTTCTTTCATCCAGTTTTTCAGTTGTAAATTGAATATGTTATATGACTTTGAGTTCCTTAAGTTAAGTGGTAAGCTGTTACACCATTTGGCACCATTTACAGTAAATGTTATCTGTTCAAAAGCAGTGTGCCTGAAAGGCACATCCCAGTCCATTCGAACTGTGACCCTAGTGGCCATTTTATGGATAGACTGAAATTAAATGAAGTCTGTCAGGGGAGGTGAAGCCAGATTTTAAATAATTTTTCACCAATTGTTCCTATTTTTACTTTGTTTTTCATTGTTTCATTAGTGTTTTTCAGTTCAGTTGTTGTAGGACATGTTCTCTTCATATTCTCTTTTCCTATATTGTATGTTTTTTCAAAGCAGATCATTCTGGAAATACAATCTTGTATCACATGTATAAACTGTATCACTCAATTTAAATAGCCTCTCTGTATTTTGAGAAGAATTTGTTATATCTTGTGTTAATAACCCTTTAAAATCCAGAGTGGAAAAATCATTTTTCAACTGACAAATTGTATGCATTTCAGCTGGTTCACATCCTCTGTCCAGCATTTTCCTCCTAAGGGTTGCAACAGTCCATGAGGCTTACCCAGCATGTGTTTGTTGGGAGTTAAGATTTACTGCTGCAGAAGCTGTCAGATCATTATAAAGGTAATACAAAGAGGCACACAAACATTCTCACACTCACATCTATGCCTACAGGCAACTGAGAGATTTTTTCACCTTAGTTGCATGTCTTCAAAAATACAACATATGAAGCCCAGCTAATGCTATGCCTGAAAAAATCTAATGAGCTGTTTTACTCAAGCACTTGAAGTTAGTTAATCTTTTACATTTTGATTCATAGAAAACTGATCTTTTGAAAATAACACCTTCACAGATTGATTTTTCTGAAGCATGGATTTTCTGAGCTTCATTACTAAATAAATTGGTTTCCTTGTAGTTTTAACAGCTGTGTATGCCTGGAAAGTAAAGTCTAGAATACTTGATTTCAGTCAATATCAATATCAACAGTCTATCCTGATATGATGCAGTTTTTATTCAGAACACGGATTGCTGAGGTGGCTCAGTCAAATTTACCGGTGAAAACCTGTCTGTCTAGAATGTGTCACTATTAATACCATTTCTAGTCCTAAAACATAAATGTAAAAACAAACAAACAAGCATATTTTAAATTTGAAATGATTCCCTTGGTAACTTTTTAGTTTGTAGAAGACATTGTATAGATACATCATCAATATTTTGTTAAGAATATGTTAGAATGACCTTAAGTTTAGAAAATAATGTAGAATTTAAACATACAAATCTATATGTATAAATTATAAAAGGTATAAAACATGAAAAATCCTATTCTTAACAGCAGCAGAGGAAAAATTTTTGCTTGGATTTTTGAACCAACCTCACCCTTGTATCGAATTTACAATGAAACAGACCTAACATAGTGCATCTGTGTTATCAAACATTTGACTATAATATCCAACTGCTTTAATGAACCGATTTTATCTAGCTTTTGAATATTTAGATG
Source organism: Jordanella pulchra (assembly GCA_034780135.1). Lineage (NCBI taxonomy): Eukaryota > Metazoa > Chordata > Actinopteri > Cyprinodontiformes > Cyprinodontidae > Jordanella > Jordanella pulchra. The sequence goes on from JAUZNJ010036454.1 coordinate 7,063, forward strand.
TTATTTCTGAATTTACTTGACAAAAAAAAAAGATCTTGAAAAGCAACGTTTACTGACCCCTACACACTGAACACATTGACCCTTCTGTACCCTTTAAATGACAATCTGGCCCCTTGGGAATGCTTAAGCTTGAACATCCTGAAGGAAAAGAGATAGATGCAAGTAATATGCAGAAACATTTTTTAAGACACTTTCAGAAAATAGTATGGGAAGAAACTTCTGCAATCAGGAACCAAATTTGAAAAGTCTGGACTTTTTATTTATTTCAATATTTATTCAATTTAACATTAAATACTGTTTTGATTAAGGGAAATTCCCTTTCAAATACATTTAATTTGGACTTTTACGACTACATATTCGATCTGGTAAATTTAAATTCAGTCTCAGATGGCACAAGTTTTTGCCTATATTTGTTATTCAATTCAGTATACAAAACAAGTTACTATTTCAATGTTCTTTTTTTTCCTTTATACTAATAGATTTTCATTACAAAAAATACCAAACCATGGGTGCAGAACATGCTCATTATGTGTCTATCTTGGCCTGCAGCCAGTGTTTTTTGTTGTGGTATTATGGTTATTTCTTTTACATGTTGTTGCACTAGCCTGTTACTTTAAAATGCAAAACAAAACAGTAATAAAATTAGTACATTAATTTATCTACATTCATACTTGATTATTGAAGAAACATGTATCAGTATTATGTGTGTTGATATAGTGCACATATAATATGTTGTGAAACATGCATATAGTTTACAACTATGGAAAATTACTGAATTATTATGATGTATTTAAAATCAATATTTTTCTAAACATGTTTCAAAATGTCTTACTTGGGCCTATCAGCTTTTTGCAGACACGGTTGTGGAATGATCTGATGATAAAACAATAATAAAGTGTAACATTTGTACAGAATATAAAATATTTGCCTCTAAAAAGACAGGGCAACTAATACTATCTATGTGACATTGTTAAGATGACCTCTGTTTTAAAGGAGAAAATGTAAAAGATTCAGAGAAAATACAGTGTACCACATCTGTCAGGAAAACTGATTAGAGCCATAAAAATGGAAATGAAAGTTTGATTTTATTTTCAAGCCATTTCTTACTGTCTCCTTAGATCAATGAAGAGAGTGGATGTTCATATACTATAACTTATGCAGTGGGTATATGTCATCGTATTTGTTTCCCATTTTTATCCTTACACAAGGATTATCATTACATTAGAATCTGGTTAAAAAAATGACTATTCCCTGCTCAGAAAACCATAAACAAACACAAGTACCACAAAAGATTTACTTAATAAGGTCGCGTCTCATAAATTGATGAAAAAAAAAAAAAGTGTACAGGACAATAGGACTATTAACAGTTTTGAAGGAATTAAGACTTTAACTTTCTCTCAGGTATGAACAACTGGACAGCACCAGGCCCAAAGATGATCCACTACTACTGGCTGAAGAAACTAATTTCTCTCCGTGAGTGCCTAGGGGCACAGATGACCACATTGCTGAAGAATGGCACTCACTGTGAAAGGCTGACCGAGGGCCAAAAAAATCCTGATTATAAAAGACCCCCTAGAAGGGGACAATCCCAACCAACCATCAACCAACAGCCTGTCTTCCCACAACATGAAAGCTCCTGTCAGGCATCATAGGAGTTATAGAAAGTGGGCACATGGATCAACATACGTCAGAGGTACAGAAAGACATTTGTAAAAACACCCCAGGAGCCAATCACCAACTCGATGACGGAACAGTCGCATGAGACTTTAAAACCAGACAAACAAACCTGTGCCTTGCCTGGATTGTGTACAAGAAAGCCTATGACACAATACCACACACATTGATCCTGAAAAATCCTAATTGCCTTTTATGTCCTAGCCCAAAGCATTATTGGCTATTGATAAGTTTAATTCAGTTGCTATTTTAGTCCTAGTTTGGGAAGTTCAGTTTAGGCAACTGGACATGAAGTTTTCTAGAAGGCGTTTCACCTCTCATCCAAGAGGCTTGATTAGTTCTAACTGATGCAGGAGAAAACAGGGATAAATATACTGTAGGTGTGACCAAAAGTTATGTAAGGGGGAAAAGGAACAAAAGGTGACTCTTATGGGTCATTAACTACGTCGTCAGAGTGGTTTCGATCGCACGCCTCTTTAAATGTTGAGTCAGGTGAAGGTAGGTGTACAGTGAATCTTTTGGGTCTGGTTCTGGGGGGCTAAATTTTCATTTTGCTTATTTTGTCTGCTGTTTTCTTACCTTCTATTTTTGATTAGTTGCTGGCTGACTTTGCCTCTCTGCATTTAGGGCCGCACAAAATGTCAGCATGATGGAAGGAACCAGAACCGAGAAGGATCAAGCAGGCTCACCGGCACCAAAGCAGAGGAACCTTGCAGCTTAAGTTTTACAGCAGATAAAAGTAATTGATTCAACTTTTTTTTTCCATTGGGAAAACAATCGAGCTGTATTAATTCTTGAGTTTTACACTTTTTTTATGAAGTAAAACTAAAGGTAGTAATGACACTGATTTAATATTGTGTGCAATTTAAACTCTTATTTTGCTTACTGATGCAGACAAAATTGAGATGGATGCTCTACAAGTTTAGTTTAGACTGTTGAGAGCTAAAAGGTTTTATTTTATTTTATTTTATTGCTTATTCTTGCAACACTTAACTATTTTGTGTACTTAAATTCAATGTTTTTTTTTGTATATATCATTTGCAGAGAATGAGTTTATCATATTTGTTGTGTAAATTAAAAGTGTACTAAAAGTTCTAATTTTTCTTGATTACTGCTTTACTTTTTTTTTCTTAAGGGGACAGTATTTATAATTTAGTGCACTCTAATGGTGCACTACATTAAGTTCAGATGAAGTGCCTCCCCTTTAAGCGTGTTATACCTTTTAAGGAAGCTACGGAGTGACATCTACTAACAACAGCTAATGACAGTTGCATGGTGAGCTGATCTGATGCAGGCTAACAAACTAGCCATCTCTGCCTTGTTTCTAATATGACAATAAAATAAACTTTGCTGTTATATTTAATTACCAGCACAAAGACTGCAATCTCAGCATCCATTTTGAAGTTCCCTCCCTCATAAATTGTCTCCACCTTCTGAAATCTTCACCAATGTTTTTTCCTGATTTTTATTTCTTCCAGTCGTTTCTTTTGCCTTTCACTTGACGCAAACTGATGTTCCTCCTTTGCAACAGAAAGTGGAAGATGGAATGGTCTGAAGTTGTTTAACTCTTCGGCCAGCAACAACCCATTTCAGATACAGGTAAAACACAAAAGATAAAGAAGTTTGTCCTCTTTCAGCATTCTCTAATAAAAAATGCTGACACATGGCATCTCCCATTGTGTGCACTACCCCTTAATAAGAAAATACTAGTTCTTAGCTATAAGAATGCTACTGTAATTTAAAGCTGATTAATGTTTTGATTAGTTGGCTCATGTCTTAAAAATGTGAAAAATGTGTAAATTTGAAACCCTCCAAAAACAGGGTTGCTAAAGCACTATAGCAGGTATCCCCAAACTATGTCCTAGAGGGCTAGTTTGTCGGTGTAAGTAGTTCGGCATCCGTTCTTTAAACTCCTAGAGGAAAAGGACATAGCAAGGTGCTGTGCTCTGCTGACGAGGATAATGTATGCTGAAAATTTGCACTTGGATACACTCTTGAAGTGTTTCAGCAGCTGTGTTTCAAACTAGATGGCCTTATATCCTGTGCAAAATAAGTCTCAAGAAGCGTCTTTTGTTAATATTCTACTTGTTTCACAACTCTGCCAGACCATCATCAGATTATGTGTTGGATTTGAATTTCCTTTAGGATTTCTTTTCTCAAATGGATGGTGGGACAAAAAGAAATAAAAACAAGATTATTTTGTTTTCAATCTACTTAAAGTATGCCTTATATTCATATACATTTCTTGTGTTGACAAAAACAAAGATGTTCCCAAAAATACATATTCTAGTCCAGAGGGAGCGCTACAGGGTAAAATGCAGTTAATGTGTTTTTTTTTGTTGTTGTTTGTGTGTGGGGATAAGTGTTGTGGGCTTACTTGTGTAGCATCATATGCTAGATGACCATGAATTCTGTATTTCAGTAAAATGTTTTTACCAAGTGGCTTTAAATTTCCTGAATTTTACATGTTAGGAAATGTGGTTTTTGAAAGGCCAGGGTGTATAACTTTGCAGACATTATATAATGTGTGCCTACCACTTAGTGTTTGTCATTTTTAATCTGTTGTCGTCATTGTATTGCTTAGATTTCATTTTCCAAGACTTGAATAATGTGTATTCAGAAATCACCACTAAAGTTTGAAATAATAAAGTTGACAACTTTGTCGTTCAGCTATTCTTGACAATGATAATTTTTTGTAATATAAATAAAACTCCAAATGAATACTCGCCAAACAAGTTAATTAAAAAGGAGCGTGTAACTTAAAATGTGTTTATGCTACCAACTGTTAAGTAAGCAGTAATTGTCAGGGTCCTAATATATCTTTTTGTTTGAGTGTGAGTCAGCTTTCTTTCCTGAAGATGTCTGCTGGAGGGCATGGTGTCCCAGGGGCAGTTGGCACACCGGTGTATCACCACAATCATCACCTGAGATCCCCCTGTGATGCAAAATTACAGGTCCTTCTCAAAATATGAGCATATTGTGATAAAGTTCATTATTTTCCATAATGTAATAAAAATTGAACTTTCATGCATGTATGATTTGAATGAACTGTCTTTGTGAAGTGCCTTGAGATGACATGTGTTGTGATTTGGCGCTATATAAATAAACTGAA
>JAUZNJ010036455.1:0-11847 GCA_034780135.1 Jordanella pulchra
GGTTCGAATTCTACAGGCATTTAAAAATATGTATGCATCTGGGAGCGCCGGCGCTCCCATAGTCCGTAAAGGGTTAATTTCATTGGTGAGAAATGTTTCTGTATTTAGGCAAAACCATCTATTGGCTTCTGGCAAGATGTGTTTTCAGGGGTCTGTGAATTCACAAAACTCGTGACACTCATCTTGCTTGCAAGGTAAATTAACGCCATAGAAAACCAGTCATTCTCTGGTACCATTTTGAGCTTGCAAAGTTAGAACATTACTCCAATTTACCATTATTTCCCTGTAGACTGATGGTGTTTTAATACTTAATGTGCTGAAGGTGCTGAAATGGCCTTTTGTAAACATTTTTTAAAATTTATTCTCCAAAATTTTAAGCTTGATTTCACTTAGGATATATTGGCTTTTTCTTTCTGAATGAAGTATCTCTTAGACTACATGGTGGAGCAGTGGGTAGCGCTGTTACCTTGCATCAAGAAGGTTCTGGCTTACATCCTGGCCCAACCCCGACGCTGACGGACCAAGCGGGAGAAAATTGATGAATGGAATAGAAGGTTGTCATTTAATCAGGTGGATTTGATTGCCTGGACATCTATGGATTTCCTTTTATCATTGATCGCTGACTCCTCTTTTTAGCGCTGGTACAAAGTCTCACTAGAAAAGAGAAGCAGTGGGAGAGGAGAAGAACGAATTTTTGACAACTGCAGTTTGAATCTTCAGGAAAAAAAATCTGGAAAACCAGAAATGCATCTATCTGTCTGCCATAGCAGATATAAAAACGGCATTGAACGGATGCTTCCAGCCCTGACAATGTCCAATTCATGTGGCTATTATATCGGTGTTTTTGGTTTTTTTTTTGTTTTTTAGAGACGTGGTGCGTTCACTGTTGGCAGGAGGGATTTTTCAGTAACATAGAAAAAAATATTTTTGAGGTTATGGATGAGGTTCAATCAAGTTAAAACATGGCAGATTTTGGTCGGTAGCAAATAAAAATATTATACCAGATCATCAGAAACCTTTTCCATTTGAAAATACGGTTCTGTTATTTAGAACTATTCTACCAGCTGGGTTGAATAGTTTTATCATTTTGGATCTGGGGATTGTAGTGCTGTCTTAATTCCAGCAGAGGGCAGAAGGGTGGTCCATCGCCCACTGAAGGTCCAGTCTGATCAGTTCTTACGGCCCGATCACATGAAGACGTTTGATCCTCTAAAAGCTTCTTTGAGACTGATCCAGAGTTTAAGAAGTGTTACAAACTGTCGCCTTTTAAATGGTTCTCGGTGTGGTTGAGTATAAACACACCAGTTCTGTATTTCTGTATACACATCAATTGAGTCTTTTATCAAACCACGAAGCTCCGCCTCTCTGCAGTCATGTTTCTTTGTTAAACTTTCATGATTTGTCTCCACAATGTTTTTCTTTTGCCTACTCTCTTTGCTCCTATGGCGCCACCAATGGACCTAGAAAACAAACTGCAGTGTTTTCAGTGTCGTCGTGTGGACTAATGTAGAGGGTTACCAGTCCATTGTGATGAGACCCCTAAAGTGTACGGAGAGATCCAAAAAAATATATAATGAAAGAAAGAAATATGACTGAAATACATACATTTATTATTAAAATAAGTATGCAATATTGATTAATTCATCTAATCCATGATGCAAATATTAAATATGCCTTTAAATTTTAAAATGTACAATTAAATTTCATGGTATGTATTAAAAATACATTTAAAATTATGAATGACATGATTAAAAATAATAAAAAAAAAATAATTTAATATAATTCACTTATGTATAAATAAATATAGAGCGAGGGAATGTCTTTGTATTTTTAAAGGGTCGTCAGTCTGTTGTGGTTATTTTGGGCTCATAGAGGGAAATGTTGGGAAGTAGTGTGAGGAAAGATTGTGAGACCCTAATTCACCTTCCCTACGCGCTGCAGGGTTTCCCCGCTGGTGATGATGTGGTTTCTAAACGACGTGGCAATGCAGCGCTTCAGGATGCTGCCAGTGATGCGTCACTTATTTGCGCCAAGCCTCTGGCTTTGTTTGCAGAGAAAACAAAGACGCTTGTTGCACTTTCTTGGTCAGTGGTGTGACCTAGAAAGAAATGATTGGCAGGAACCGTTTCCTCTTCTGTGTGATGTTTCTATTTAAATGTTTGTTTTGTTTTTTTTGTTTGTTTTTTTATCCTATTTTTCTAAATTAAAGTTCAGAACTCAGCAGAACCTATAAAAGCAGGAAGGTTGGTATTGATTGGGCGTGGAGGACGACCTCCCACAGTCCACGCCTCGGTGTTTGCAGACAGGTTAGACTGCTGCCAAACAAGCTCAGACAAATGATCACCTGCTTACAGTTTTTTTTTAGGTAAAGTCACTAAATATTTCCTATCAGATTATATTTTAAAGCAGTGAAAAAAATTTTTAGGAAATCATTATGCAGTCATCGATCTCCTTCCCCCAAAGGTTTATCTCTTGTTTTTGCCTGATTGCTTCATGCAGGGTCAGTATACCGAACAGGTGGAGTCACTATTTGCTCTGAAAACTCCTGACAGCTCATTGTAGATGCTTTGGTTTACAGAGGCCTGCTATCTGCAGACAGTCCTGTTCTTTCGCAAGGTGTCTACATGTCCAACTGTTGCAACAACCTGTTTGTTTGGAGAACCTGCTGCTGCAAAGCCAGCTTGGAAATGTGTCTCCAAAAACTGCATATTATAAAGTAGCTTTCTACCTGTTGCAGTATCGTTGTACAGTTCGGTTTTTTATTTGTTTTTCTTTTGCACTGGAACAAAAAGCAAATCAAACTGTGTGTTGATCAGTGATTAATAATATCTGTTAGTTCTGGTTGCTTACAAGTGAAATTACATCTTTTTTCCCCCCATGATTTAAATGTCTTAGAACTGTAACCCAGCATGCCTCACAGTGGGTGGTTCTTAGTGTTGTCCCGATAAAACCTTTTTATTTTCCATACGGTACAGATATTACAACAATAAGCGTTGCCCGATGCCGGTGTTGTCCCGATATAATAGCCGCATGAATTGGACATATTTTATTACTCATTTTGTAGGATTAAAGATTCTAAAAGGTTTGATCAATTGATTTTACTCAAAAAGGGACCAACAGTCGTAAGAACAACCTCTTTATTATTACCCAATGGGTTATATTAATTTTAAAGAAAAACAAAGTGTTTCTATCGGCATGTTTAGATCAGAAAGTTCAGATGCAGGATGATTGAATCCGATCAATATCTGATAAAGACACAACTATTTTTCAGAGTCCGCGTTTAAATGCTATTATCGGTGATTATCATAAAATAAGTTTTTATGGTTTTATGGAGAAGCGTTTTTATCGTTTTCCTAAAAAGGGTTGAAAATTTTAGAATGGATGTTGACATTTCCCCAAACTTAGAAATCTATTGTGAGCATCAAGAGCAGGGAGATGATGTTAGATATGTTGTTAGCATGAAGAGTTTACTGCAACATGCTTCTTCAGTAACTCTGTTGATATTTTAATAGGGATTGGATATGATATGTTGTGTATTTCCAGCCATAACCCTAGAATATGGTTCCCTGAAGTTGTTTTTAATTCACCGGTAAATATTTTTCCCCATTCCTGTTCTGCTGCCAGCGTTGCCTCCTCTGACTCAGCCTTAGCTGCTAAAATTAGTCCTCAGTTTTGTAGAAAGGCTCACTGTATTAGTCTTCCTTTCTTTGCACCACAGGAGTTCTGGAGTCGGTCATTTAAGGTTAAGGACGAAGAAACACGTTCTAAAGGTTTTTCTGTTTTTAAACTTTAGATTGTTTTATCAAAGTGTAATAAAATAAAAATAAAGAGAGTGATCAAATACTGATTTTAATTTCTATTGGTAGTTTCTATTGGTTGATCTTATTTTCTTTGCTTCTCCCTATAGAAACCTTAACGCAATGGATGCAGGAAAAAGCATCCACACAAACTCCAGCTTTTATTTGAACGTTTTCCATTTCCTTCCTTTGTCATCTTTCCCTCTTCATCCCTTTTCTCTTTTTCTTTGTCAGATATCAACCTGAACTCTCCCAACAAAGCTCTCAATATGGATCGTTCAGACAACCTGTCCGATGTTCAGGTGGAGGGAGCAGCAGGAAACGTGGCTCACCCTCTACCTCCCGGCCTGACGGAGGAAGAAGCCGAGGAGCTCCGCTCAGAGCTAACAAAGGTAAGAGACAAAGTATAATAATGTGTTTTACAAAAATAATAAAAACACCAAACTCAATTTTTCTCTATCAAACATCTGAAGGTTTCGTTGGTTTTTCCAGGGTTTGGTTTGATTCTACAGCAGTTTTAGAGGCTGGAAGTTGAGCGTTTTTCCCTCTTTATAATACATCAGTAGCTCAAAGTTTGTCAAATTCTTCCTCAGATGCGTTTAAAGCCAGGATTCATTTAAAAGCTCAAACCTCTTCCAATATCAATGCTATAGAGTGTGTTCACTGTGAAAGAACCATTAATGTTATTCTACATTTGGAAATAAAAATCGAATAACAGTAAAGCTTCCAGAGCATGTTTTTGCCTTTTGTGCATGAAAACTGCTCTGAGATCAGACGGCCAGCCTTTTACCAACACCTTCTTATTTAGCCCTCCTCTGGACGAGCTGTTTTGGCTTTCCAAACCCCGTCCTGCCAAAGGCCGCGCCCCCACAATCCGCAACCATGACAACCAGTCAGAGTTCAAGATAGCCTAAGAGCGTGGAATAATACACTAGATGAAGGCTGCTACAGTTTGCACTGGACAGCTGATTTCCCCTGATGACATCATAAAGGGCACAAGTCTCAATCAAAGCAATTTGGAGAAGGTGGAGAAAAGCAGTGATGGAGGGGAAAGTGTTTTTCTTTTGTTTTTTTTGTTTGTGAACCTCATACACAGGCTTCAGGGCAACTATAACATGTTTTTAAAGTGAATTTAGCATAATATGAGATCTTTTAAACATTAAGACTTTTTGTTATTAGATTAGATTATTATTAGATCTAAATTTTTTTTTTAGGTTTGCAAGCGGGACTATTTTTTTTTAATTATTTTTTTTAGCTTTTTACGGCACTAGTGGCTTGTTTTTCTGACAGTAGGCTGACAGGAAAGGGGGTATGAGAGAGGGGGAAGACATGCGGGAAAGGACCACAAGCCGGATTCGAACCTGGGTCACCTGCGTCGAGGACTAAGGCCTCCGTACATGGGTCGTGCGCACTAACCACCGCGCCACCTGCACGCCCACAAGCGGGACTATTTCAAAACAAAGCGATTCTTTCTTTGGGAGAAATGAGGCTAAATGCAACCTAACACTGTAACCTATGAATATATTTTTTTTATTTATATATTTTTTTATCAGCAAGATGTACCTTAGATGCAGCTGACAGAGCTGGAGTTGTTTGGTTTGACCTCTGGGATTGTTTCAGGTGGAGGAGGAGATCAACACCCTGCGCCTGGTTCTGTCTGCCAAAGAGAAACACGCCTCAGAGCTGAAGAGGAAACTCGGGCTCAGTCCGCTCAACGAACTCAAGCAGAACATCACCAAGAGTTGGCAAGATGTACAGACCTCACAGGCGTACGTATGCATTATCCACTGCAGCCACTGAGGCTCATTCTGGTTCTGCACCCTGACGTTTGATTCCCTCTGAAATCGAGCTGCATTAATATTATTATTATTTCATTGGCAAGTCAAAAGAAACAAACAAAAAACTTAATTTTCACAGTGAGATAATTATCTTAACCTCTCCTTTAAACCCGATTGCCTTTCCAAAATATAAATGGTGCCGCTTTTGAAAAGAAAAGACTTGAGGGTGTTGCACATGTTGCTTTGGAGTAATTACTAGTTTCTTATAAATCCTTTCCAAGTATTAATGTTTGTAGTATTTACTCTCTGTGAACCTGTGCAGCTGTCTAGGTATAATACCACAATAGAATAATATGTACTGTTAGAGGTGTTTTCTTGCTTGACGATTAGGGAGTAATTTATTTACTGTCATGGAGTTATTAACATGATCTACTGAGTTATGACGGTCTGGGACAGACTTAAATCAGCTTCACCTTTTGGAGTAGTTCCTGACTAATGCTGATCAGTTCCTTTGCTCTTGGTCACCTAGAAGAAAACGGTGGTTTATTGCATGCAGGACTTGGAGTTCATCACAGGTTGTTGACCTGTGGTTCTCCTCCTTTAAAACCAAACGGGTTAAACAGACCATAGTTTTATGAGACTGGGGGGTCGAGTGTGTAACCTGGTGGTTCTCTGCACAGGAGCCCCACAGGTGTTCTTGCCGTTCCTTTTTATTCTGTAAAAATCAAGAGTCCTGTCACCTGTAGAAACATTAGGATGCCGTCGTTGCAGGAGATATGAAGAAGTTGAGTCACAGGGTGGTGGACAGCTTTGCGGGATGGTGTGGAAACACTTATCTGATCCTTAGTGTTAACAAAACAAGATGATTGTAGATGTCAGGGAAAAGAAGGAAAAATGAACCTGCTGCCAGTGTAAGCTCTGCAGTGGTGGTAGAGCTGATCTAACCTGGTCGGGACCTGTTGGAAGTCGTCTTCTGTGCAGCTGAACCTCTCATCACTGTCCTTTCAGCTGAGATTTTCTATGCTGAATATTGATGCAAAGCAATAATGGATGAGGTCATCTGGTTGATTCAGGCACAAACTAATAGACTTTTTTTAACTCTAAACATTGTTTACAAGCTAACAAACAAGCTAACAACTTCAAATTCTGGACTTAAAAGGCATTACTAAAAACAATAAATTAGATATGAATAATTTGGAGGGAAAACAAATAAAGTTTTGTGTCATCAAATTAAAACCAGCTGGTAAAATGTGAACCTTTTAGATGCAAAGCTGAGCTGATGGACCTGAAGGCTAAACAGAATGAATCCTGACTGTTGATCTACTGTCCTCTAGATGACCTCAAACCAAAGATCCCTTGTTTCAGAGTGTTTTTTGCAGCAGGTTTACCTCTGCACCCCTGCTGGAGCTCGGTAGGGTAACTGGCTCCTGTTTCTGTTTCTAGCTATGTGAGAACCACAGAGAAACTGGGCGAGTGGAATGAAAGGGTTACCGGTTCGGATCTGTGAGTTCATGCACTGTTTGCTGCTCGTCTCACCGGTGGATGTCTGGGCTTCTGGTGTTTGCTCTCTCACGCTCTGACTCCCACTCACCCTCAGTTACCCCCACCCCTCTCCCCCACACTCCCCTTCTAACCTTGTTGGCAGTGACTAATGTTTCAGCAGCTGGTTTTTAACACTAAGTGTTGAAGCAGGATCATTTGTTTTTGTTGTTGTTTTACTTAAATGTTCCTTGAGGTCACAGCGTTATCCTTCTGATTTAGTTTCTTTTTTTTAAGAAGTTACGTTTGGATCAGCACTTTTACACTTCTAATGATTTTTATTGAATATTTGGTTATACTTGTAGCGATGAAGTGAGATGTTTTCTTTTTTTTTTTTTTTTTTTTTCTTCCAGTCCTACATTAGCAGACCCTGTAGCCTGTAACTCACCCAGTAGTTTACTAATAAAGAACTGATGTATTTGAGAAGTTTCCCTAACCTGCAGGCCTGTGGTGGAGGTATCATATAAACCAGTTGTTTGGCTTTATTCCAAGCTGAATCGGTGTTTTACTTCCTCAGAGATCAGCTGGGGTTCCTTCCTCTTGAACCGCTGATGCGTCCCCTTCTCTTCCTCTCTTAACAAACACTGCTGGATGTTTCCTTCGGCTACGTCTCTCATTATGTCTAACCAAGATGTTCTGATTCTTGAGTCTTGAGTCCAGCTGCAGTCAGCTTAAACCCTGTCTGGCTAAACTTGCGCTAAAGAAGCCTCCGTGTCTTTTAAACTGTTTCTATGGCAGCCTTTTGCTTCTTAGTAGAGAGGACTACATGGATGGAGAAAAAGGGTTGCTGAAATTAACATTCCAATGACTGCATCACATCCATCCTAATATTTAATTTCATATGTCCACAACCATAAAGGGCTACAGTTTATGGTTATTATCATAATCCAATTAACTTAGTTTTTCCAATTAACTCATAATAATTTGGTACAAAATATGCTTGATATGTCATTTTTATAGAATTTGAATCAGGTGAAATTAAAACCATCCTACTTAAGGAGTTGTTGATGTTTTTTTTTTATCTTAATTGCAAAATTCTTGTATAGATCTGGTTGCGTTCCTGCTCTGAGTGGGTTGTAGAATCTCTGTACTCTAGTCAATGATATTTACCTGCCTAAATTAGTTGAATATTATTTTTTAATTAGGTTAATATAATTGAGCCCTACAATTAAGTGTCAAAAACTGCAGAGTTAGACGCCATGTTTTCTTGAAATTCCACACAGGTCAGACTTGACACCTTTTCTTTACGCCCCAGTGGGATTTATGTGAAATGGCAGCACAAAGAGAAGCTTGTCTCTGGTTCTCCTCTCAGATCTGTCCGGAGTTACAGTGACTGGAGGCTGTTTCATGCTGACAGTGTCGATTTGCTAAAGAGAAGCCTTTGTCTTTTATATGGGAGTCGTAGTGTTGGACGGGGGCACATCGCTGATGCTGGTACAGACGTCCGGCTGCTCTGTTGTGTCTGAACTGTAAAATCATTTTCAATCAGCTGAGTTTGAAAAGACAAACCGTTAAACGGCGGCGTCTTAGAGGTGTAAAACTAGAGAAATTTATCATCAATAAATCAGCCGGACGAGAACTCGACAGGATGCAACCGCAGAGTCTGTCCTCTGCTCCAACATGTAGCCACCAACTCTAGCAGCTGGTGAAAGGCTCTTTGTTTCTGTTACATTCAGCAATCAAGTTAGTTTGGGCTTCTTTTTGTTTGCTTTCAGGATGATGGTGGATTGTAACAGTTAGATGTGGGAGAAAAAGTAGGACAGGAGAAGTAAGCAGGCATTAAAGTGTTTACCAGACAAGGACCATGCAGGAAAGCATGGCTGTATCTCTGACACACATTCTCCTACACCTCCTCCATCCCTCCCAGTGAGCAGACAGGCCGCTCAGACAGGACTAAATGGGACAGAGGGAAACAACAAGAGAGACACGGAGGAGGAGGAGGACAAGGTCACATGATCCACACAGACTGGGTCAGGAGGTGCAAAGAGAAAATATTAGGTATAAAACTCTTAGTCTGATTGGAAGAACTTCCCACAGGAAGCTGGAGAGATTAATGTATAGAAATTTGATTCATGGGGAAAAAAGTTTGAGTAATTATATTACATTTTTAAATGACTCGTCTGGTTTTTAATTTAACCTTAACAGCTTTATTTCGGAGGAGAGTTTTTTTTATTTTCTCCCATCCATTAGGTTGTGTAAGTCGTGGAGGTCTCAGCTGGTAAAGCTAGAAACCTTTAATAGAGATATCCTCCCCTCCTGTGTTCAGATTGTTTTCTCTGAAACAATGCCAGCACAGATCCGGTGGGTGTGACGTTGCTCTGCTGTACTGTAAGCTGCATTGTGCTGACGGTGGTCCCAGCATTGAGAGTCTGGCCTGGTCTGATGCTGAACCACCTCCTGTTTCATGCCTCACATTTTTTTGCAGTAAAAAAAATCATTACTCTTGTCTTGAATAATGATGCTGCTAATATTATTTGCTGATTTACAGTTTTAATGAGGAGTTTGAGAAAGCCTGATTAATGGTTTTTGTTCATTCTTATTTTCTGTGTTTTTCTGGAAACAAAACAAAGGCGTTGGTGAATGGTGCGTTTGGCCCACTTTTGTCTCTCCTCACTAATGAGCCGAGTCATTCGCTGCTTTGATCTGCTAAAGCATTAAGCGTTGGAGCGTTTTGTATTATCTGTGGGAGGATTTTTTTTTTTTTTTTTCCAATCCTAAAACGTTTTCAGCTGTTCCGCATCACTTATTCTCGTTATCTTTGTCCTCCCGGCTCCCTGAAACGTGGAGCTACTCAGGCGGCTCATTTATTTATTGCGCCATCAAAAGACAGTTATCTGAAGACAGAACACTGAGGGAGTTTAGACTGTGAGGGAAATCGATCCTCGCAGGAAAAACAAACTCATCTATTGACAGCTTTTAGATCAAAACTCGATTACGCAGCAGTTTTATTCCAAAGCCTCGTGTTTTCTAATCTCTGAATTTATTAAAGTTCAGTGTCCATCTGAACAGTAAGATCAGTATAGGAAGCACATGACTTTCATGTAAAGTGTGGTTGGAGCATAGATCCGTTGAGGTTAATAAGACTTTTTGTTGAAATGCGGTTTCGATTTGGTGATATATTGAATTTTTCGGATGCCTGATATATCGATCTTTCACCTCCTAATATGATTTAAAAAAATAAAACATTTTCCCTAAAATATGAGGGACAAACTATTTCTTCTACAGTAGGAGAAATAGTTTTTTGTTTTGCTTGTTCCTCATTTTTCTGCATTGTCAGTAACTCGGGGTACCTTATCCTTAATGTTCCACCTTTTAATGGTTATAATGCCGTTATAAAGATTACTTTGTCTAAACAGTAGCTTCAGTGAAAAGAAAGTTGCTGCCCTTTTTCTTATGATGGCAGTGAGTTTCTCCTTTTTTCAGTGAAAATGTTCAAATAAATGTTTGACGTTTTGACTGAGTTTGTTCTCTAAAAAATCAATGCTTTCTGACTGACATATACAAGCACTTGCGTTTATCTTTAAATTTTGTAAATTTGTGCTGCAGTAAAAATAAGTGTGAAGCTATATTTACTAAACATGGGAAGTCAAGCATCTGGCTGCCAGTAATACCTCAATGGCATCAAGAGGACATGATGTTCAACACTAATCCTCTATGAAGGACACAATTATTGATGTGCAGAAATGAATAAATACAAGTTGGAGGCTTTTTTTATCTCCTCATTTTTAATATATAAAGAATAGAAACTACATGGCTTATATTTCTATGATTGTATGACTGGACACTTTTTAATGCTAATAGTTTTGTTTTCCTCTGATGTCTTGAAATGTTCCACATTCTCACTTGTTCAAATCAAAAACTTTACACCCACCTCTTTCCTTCAGCCCAGTGTCAGGGTGTCTCTCTCAGGTTTAGGACCAGTTAAAGACTGCTGTATTGTGACTGTCTGTATCTCTTCCTCTGTGTCATTATCCCGCTGTTGTGTCTTCAGATATCTGTCTGCCTCAGCCACTTTGGATGACATTGCCCACTCTGAAGCGTGAGTTGATCCTTTTTTTTTGTTTGTTTGTTTTTTGTTTGGCTTTGTAGATGAGCTAAGGTTTCTTTTTGTTTCATTTTGGGAGCTTTTGCCATCATCTTCTTCCTGTCCATGCTCTGTATTCTGTTCTTTTTTGGTGTTAAAGGCTACTTTTAGGGGATATTGGATTCTGAATAACTTGATTTGATAAAACTTGCTGCTTAGCTGCTGCTTTCTTGTTTAAAGGCTGTTTCCTTTGTTGAACATCAGTTAGCAGGATGCTGAAGATCTGAGCCACTGATGGAGCTCAGGTTAATGCATTTAATCAGAAAGTAAACAAAACACTGGAGGATACATCCTGGACTATATCCCAACTTCAGGTTTTGAAGCCAGTCTATTTGTGGAAACTATGCTGCCCCCATTCTGTTGTTAATTTCACAGCGTTTTGTTAGGTAGAACAAAGTTTTGGCGACATTGGAAAGAAACAGATAATTATAACAGGAAGGACATCTCCAATCGATCGGCCCTCTCCAAAGAAATCCTACAGCTTCCAGAGAAGGAAAACTACACTTCTCAAAAAATAAGGGGAAAACTCAAATGATTCAATTCAGTTTATTTATAGAGCGCTAAATCACAAAACATGTCATCTCAAGGCACTTCACAAAGACAATTCATTCAAATCACACAGTCAGATTAGTTAAAAGTTTTCTATCTA
>JAUZNJ010036456.1:0-11847 GCA_034780135.1 Jordanella pulchra
AATATCTTTCTTCTTTTCTTGGTTGATGCCTACTAAAGTTTTTTTTTTTAAACAAAGACAGAAGGATCTGGCCTAAAATACCCTGCAGCAAATTAACATGTGGAAAACATCACTATATCACAGCTCCATGATACAGTCCCTTTTATGTCCGCGAGCCACTTTAGCCAAAGTTGTTAACGGTCTCTTTTAGCAGATCCAGCACATGGTGCTACCTCACCAGGCTAATAACCAACTTTCCAATTCCTCTGCTCAGGTTGTAAGTGTTCCTTTCTCCAAATTTTAAGGTAATCTCTCCCATTCCCCGAACTAGGTGATTCCTACTCCTTAATAGTTTTGATTTTCTTTATTTCTGTCATTCCTTTCCTCATGATGTCAGCAAGATCTCTTTCATGGTGAGACTACAACAGGATGAGGTGTTAAGATGTGCTGAAGCTTATATCAATGAAAACACTTTCTTTCAACACTCTTATGATGGATTTTTGGATTTATTTAAACAAACTGTCTCCTTTTTAACAAGTAGGAGGAATTCTACAAGAACCTTAGAGATCTAAAACATGGTAACTGCTAGTTTCAGATCTCACCATTAGCAGCAAAGTCTGTATGGAACACTACTGCTCACAAAAGTGCTTTCTGAACTCCTTGAATAACGACCTAAAGGATGAGCTGACTAGAAGAAACAAGCCTAGCTCTTTTGATACCTATTGATTATTTCATTATATATTCATATAGACAGCTGCTTGACTGAAAGAAAGTTTGTAACCAAAAAAAAAAAAAAAAAAAAAATGGGCTCTTTCCCAGGACTTTTGCCCAGAGCTATTTCACCTGAACTAACAAATTACTCCTCTACAGGAAAATGCTAAGCCA
This sequence comes from Jordanella pulchra, assembly GCA_034780135.1. Lineage (NCBI taxonomy): Eukaryota > Metazoa > Chordata > Actinopteri > Cyprinodontiformes > Cyprinodontidae > Jordanella > Jordanella pulchra. Next base: position 865 of record JAUZNJ010036456.1, read on the forward strand.
CGTAGACTGGGGAAAAACTGACTATCTTCTGAAGGGAGACCCTGGTTACTTCTCAAGTTATCTGTTTTGGTCATTACCTTGTTTTCAGCCTATGCAATATTTGACTCAGGGTCTGAGCAGAACCTATTTAGTCCTGAGTTTGTGGAGCAGTGCCACAATCCCCTGCAGAGCCCTTGCTTTAAAGTCACGTATTGGGCTCTGCTTTGGACTGGAGTCATCTTTAGACCATAACTTTGCAGACTCTTCCTCTGGAGTAAATTATTTAGGAAAATATTATGAGGACTCATATTTTGTTTTCGGTATCTGATACTCACCTGTTCTAGGGTGCAGAAGCACAGCCGCCCCCCAAAAAAAGCAGAGTTCAGAATTGTAACTCGGAGTTTGTCATGTTCTTTCACGTGCCTGCAGTCTGCAATCCCTCCTTCCCCTCCACCTACAGTGAGTACACAATGATTGAAACCAAATGATTGTTTTATAGAGCTCTCTGGTGCCACTCTCCCTTTCAGGGGCTTGTGCATGCTCTCCCAATCTGAAAGGGAGTCCATGTAGCAAAACATCTTTAAAAATATGTATCTTCTGCCCATTCTCTTCTGCAGAGAGCACTGGCCTCCTCTTTGTAAAAAAAGGCTAAGTTTTTTCAGCCATGTAATGATTATATAGAATTAAACAAAATATGCCCCTTGTGTCACTCTTTTCCAGAGCTTCCTTGCAGATCTCCAGTCGGCCTCAGCAGATGGCTGCTCACACTGAGCCTGGTTCTGCTGGAGGTTTTCTTACTGTTAAAAGGGAGTTTTTCCTCTCCACTGTCGCTACATGCATGCTTGGTGTAAGGGGTTGCTGTGGAGTCAATGATTCGATGCAATAAGCTGGTTTTCCTTAGATAGAAAACTTTTAACTAATCTGACTGTGTGATTTGAATGAATTGTCCTTGTGAAGTGCCTTGAGATGACATGTGTTGTGATTTGGCGCTATATAAATAAACTGAATTGAATTGAATGGCCAAAACAATCAACAAGTCCATCTTACGGAAGATAAATTTCACTTATTGGTATTATAGCAGGATCAGAAGTAAATCTACATAAGAGGATCATTGATGGTCATCCACATGGACCATGCAACCATCTGCCTCTTGTTCTTATGCTAACAGCTGATGAAAAGCGATGTAAAGCATTTTTAATCCATAACCAAAAGATTTAGATTCCAACTGAAAGGGTTTATAAGAAAGCCTTTATATTTTCTACTGATGAAATCACAAGTAAACCATTCAACATGCTTTTTTTAATATTGCTTTCTGTAGACAATATTTTCTAATAGTAAAATACACCCACGGCAAATGCTTCAACATCCCGCAGACACATTAATCCTATCTTAGAAGACCATTCTATCTCAAAAATTGAATTCTTTCTAAATAAAATGCAGAGGCAGGCATTCATTTTGTAATTTATCTGACTCATTTACGTAGAAAAAAAAAAAAAAAAGCTCATTGAGTTTTTACCAGAATGGGTATTTAAATTGAACTTGTAAGGGTGTTGAAATTATAGTTTAGAATACAAACAAAACAAAACAAAACCAAAAAAGCTAACTCTTAACTTCAATTAAAATCAATTGGAATTTCAGTCCATACTTTATATATTATATATTTAGAGTTTGGAGTCCTGGTATTTTTAGATTTATAGTACCATATATCTTAATAATACTGGAAAAAAAGTAAAAAGGAAAACAATTGTGGTTATTTTTTTAAAAGATCCATTCAAACTTCATACAGTTTTTTGACCCAACCAAACATTGAACCGAGTGCAGCTCAGTGATAAGAGCACCCCTCTTACCATCTGGCAGTTGAACATTTGATTCCAATTTTTTTCCTAAATAATCCCGCCAATTTGATGCAGATGAAAACTAATAAAAAAGAAATTCAATTCCCTGAATGCACAACGTTAAGCCAAATAAATGAAACTTCTGTTTGCATATCTGACAACCAATAGTTATGTTCACTGCTCTCTGGGATCATATCACGTTTATATTTTATTCACCATTTAAGAATATACTCTGTTCAATCATCAGAGATCCGTGAGACACTACATTAAAAATCAAACATCATAAAGGTTCTTAATTTCTGATTTGCCAAAACGATTCTTTCAAATATTTATTAAAAATCATTTTTATTGTAAATAAATCTAAACACTTTCTAAATATTGTTCTTAATTACAGTTTAAGCTAATTTGACCTTATTCCAAATCCCGTAAAGCTTCTCTAGCATCAGCATCGACTGTGAACTGTGACATTTTCTATTAGCCCCCATTTCTTAAAACTGTTATCTGCAAAATAAGGTGTTAAAAAAAATGTTTTTACTCTGCAAAAAGTTCATGTTGCATCACTATGTTTGCACTGTATATTTTGTTCTATTTTTTTTTCCACACAAATCAGTATAACGCAAGAAGTGAGACAAAAAAAAAACTTTTCTTGTTTCCTTTACTTGTAAGAAAAAATATGTGTCAGGGTTGTAAGTGGGTTGGGGTAAGATATGCTTCTTTTACATCACTTTAATCTCATTTACATTATAAGAGCCATATTTATATCAAACGACATAATTCTTGAAACCTTGAAAATACTGAAGAACACATTATGAACCTATTTTTAGCTTAACAGGGATAACAAATGATGAATAAGTAATAAACTGCGATTTCAGTCTGAGAATCAGGTAGATAATGGCCAGTTTGTTCCACCTGCCAACAAGATAGCTAGAACTGCATTCTCATCATTAATCAGGTTTCCACTGGTAATCGCTGCAAATGAGTCAGATTGATGTTATTGCCACAATGTCTTGGCCTTCAAAGCTTCAAAGTAAGATGGATGGCTCTCATAACAGATGGCAGAAAAGCCATCAGATAAATCAACGTTATATTAGAGGCGCCACACTCATTTCTGCAGTGGTCCTATACATCATGATGTATATCAGGTGATGCTTGAGTGAGATTTCACAAATTAAAAACCACATAGTTCATCCTCATGCAAAAATTGAATGAAAATCTAAACCAACTTGTTTTTCAAAACCTCATTTTATTTATTATTATTTTTCTTATTTTGACAACACAACAAATATTATATCAGTTAATAAGGTTTATTCCAACAACACTTCTGATCAAGATGTTTTACCATCCAATTATATTACGTTTCTCAACAACACACCATGAACACATCTCATTGAAACACTGTTTACTTGCAACAAGAATAATTGCTTTGACATGTTGGATAGCTATTTATATTGCAAATAAGACAAACCAAAAAGTGAAGATGTCTCCCATCAGCTCATAGGGTGAAAGTACAGCGTGCAAACCTGAGACAATCGCTAAGAGAAAATGTCACCTTGTATGGATGAGTTAAATTTTCTGCAGCATATTGCTCAGTATAAGAAAGCTGCTGATATGTGTTTGCTGCTATTCAGTCGTATCTGTAAATGTATTTGTTTACACTTAGAGTGGAAATGTATAAAAAAACTTTGATAAAAGGACTTTGAAATCTTCTTTTAAGGCAGTCAAGAGTCTGAATATGCCGTTGTTCTTCTCTTGTCCTGAAAGAGTTCAAATAAAAACAACATGATTAACACGCTTAATAAAAAAGCTAATTCATACAGGATATTAATATATAAAAAAACAACAAATAAAAACAAATCATGATCTTCATATTCATGTTTTTTTTCTACTAGCAGCTCAGGGACTTACAACTTCTCTTCTTGCTCTGGTGAACCATCAATACATTTTCTAACCACACTGCCTCCCTACTGTACGACAAGGATGCAGTCATTGTGTTAATTATAAAATGACAGAGAACCTAAATTATTATTTTTTTTAATTGGGCCCTGGGGATTTAAATTTCTAATGAAACATGAGTGGAGTACAGCACACAGTGTCTATCAAACCATTGTAAGGCCTACTGAATTCCATGTTTGCGTTTTACCTTGATAATTGGAGCTGCCCTAATGTGTTTAATAACTACAAACGTTGTGCTGTGGAAGAGATCTGTATTTAACTGATAATAACAGGTTTAGAATTGGATTACTTTTCTCCACACGAAAGTCACAGGGACTTGATTTCATTTAAGGGTGGAGCAAAGGGGCATTTTTATTGGTCTGTGTGCAGACAACTGTGTTCAGCTATGAAGCAAAAAGGGAAAAAGGATTTGAGTTTTCTGGTTCTTCTAAATTCTTCACTATGGTCTCAAGATTTGGATTTTTGAGAGAAGATCCCAGACACACGCTGTTAAAATGAGCTTCCTTTTGAGGCCAGCTAGGCTCCCTCTTAGAGACAGAGCGATTACTTCTGTCAACAAGGAGGAGGTACGAGTCCAGCCCTGGCTGATCCACATCAGGAGTCAGTTGGGAATCTGATCAATATTCCACTCATTTCTCATTAAAGACAATATCGGAAAGACACACAATTCACTGGCAGAACAAGAGGCACTCTTTATTTGAGAACACCTCAGGATCCACTTGAAAAGGAAGAGCCGAAGAGTGCCTGGATTTTCTTACTTGACCTTTTATTGTGACCTGATCTTTGATAGGTGGAAGAAATCTAATCGGTAAAATGAGTGTAATCACTGCATGTTTTAAAGTGTAGCTGCATATGCTGCAAGTGATGGTAGATCTCTCCATAAATACTACAAAGGATATGATCTACCTTCCATTTCTAAAGTGATTGTTGTGCTTATCACAGTTTAAACTTAAAGCAGTAATGAAAGTAGTGGAGTTTGTCACCGCCACATCTGAGAAAGACATAGCTGATAAAGGAATCACATTGATTTCCAAGGCAGGTTCTTCTGTACTGTGTTTTTACCTTCTTTTCTTTTTAACCTTTAATTATTATATTTCCTCTAACTATGTTGTAAACAGTATTAAAAGAAGACCCACCCTCTTTTTTACCTTAAAGTGTGTCTCACCTTTACAGGAGTGAACAGGGCTTCTTCTTGACCTTGGCAGGCTGAGGGCAGAGAACAGCCCGGATGGCCTCATCAAACACAGTTTTCAAGCCACGCTGAGTCAAGGCCGAGCACTCCAGGTACTTAACAGCATCTGAAAACACAGAGATAGACAAACATATGCATATAGACCTTCAAGTAGAGCAGAAACTGAACAACATTGTAAACTAAATTGATTTATTTTTTGAGGGAGGTTAGGTTGTAAAGACATTCAGAACATCGCAGAAAATACAACAAGTGTAACTGACCTATCTCTTTAGCCAGAGCCAGACCCTGTGGATAAGTGATGGGTGCCAGCTTTTTTTCCTTCAGCTTCTCAATGGTGTCCTTCTCATCTCTCAGATCCAGCTTGGTGCCCACCAGGATAATGGGAGTGGATGGGCAGTGGTGACGAACCTCTGGGTACCACTGAAAACCAAGACAATGATGTCAATTTGTGCATCATTGATTCATGATACATGGATAACGAAACATTCTTTATGAACGAAAAAATGAGTCAAAACTTGATGCAAGATCAGCTTTGTGTAAAAACTGATTTTACCCCCAGAATTACAGTTTTTGATTTTCAGCTATGTGTCACAGATTTATCGTGCCTCTGGGCTTCTGGTTTAATCTGTTTTTTCTTAGTCTTCCCTTCACTTCTAATCTTGCTTCATTCTTTATCCTCACAGCCTATTTTCCTGTCCATTAGCCTGGGATTGATGTGGCATTTGACACAGAAATGAAACCATCTTAATTAAATAGCTTTAGACTTACATCAAAGCTATTTAATTCACTTTCAGAATTGATGAAAATCACTGAATGAATCATTCTGATGCTACCTGTTGTGGATGTGTTGTTTTTTTCTCTTGGACCATTTATCAAATTAAAACAAATTTCTAAAGACTGTATTCCGCTGAATATTACATTCATTTGTATTGCAATGGAAATCCAGTTTAGAATAAAAGTGTTATGAATCTAAAATTCTATGAATGAAATTAGTGTTTTTTTTTCCATATGAAGAGCCTTGAGATACCGTTGTTACAAATCAAATAACTGAACTGAATTGCTGCATGAGTTCCTTAAACTTTAGACATATTAATGTTGATTTAGATGATCTTATTCACCAGATTTTATTTTATAAAGATAAAAATATTTTATATGTCTTCCCAATTTTATTTAATTTACTGATTAGTTTTAGAAATACAGTAACACCTTAATGTTGATGTTTGAATATATATTGGGTAGAGAGTATATTGCAACAATATGGAAACCAAAGGGGCTCTATCAACCTCTCACTAATGTTCTGAGGTGTTCAGACATAAGTCTTCCTCAGGGAGCAAAACAAATCAGAAATGCAGACATTCTATTAGCAGTACCAAACTCCTGTAGTGAATCCTCCATCAACAGTAATTCACCCCTAATCATCGAACACTTGAATATTTTATTACAAAAACAGCAGAAGGCTGCCTATATGGCCTAAACCAGTGTTTACCAGCCCTTTTTGATTTGTGTACCTTTATGAGCATTTTGTCTTACCATGAATACCCCCCCCCACACACACACACAAAAGTCTTGATAATTGTCCAATAACTGATTATAAAATAAAAGTCTTTTTTTTAATCTTTTAACTTAAGCATTTAATTCTCAGACGTTTTGTTCGTTCTAAGTCAAATAAAAAACAGCATGAATATGGTGCCTGGATGTCAGTAAGAAATCAAAATAAATACAAAATAAAGTCATTTTATAAATCTGCCTTTAACTGAAACTCCTCTGAGTAACTCACCTATAATCACATTTAAACTTGATGAAATGTGGACAAAATACGGAACAAAAAATTATAGTCAGGTTTACTCCATTTGTTTTACTTTGTTTACGTCGAGACACAGGAGCTTGTTTTGATGAGCTCAGATAGGTCAGTGAGTAAAATACCTGGCTGTTCTCTACATCCAGTCTATTCCTCTGCCTGGTTTTGATGTGTGTCAAAGCTGAAGGTGAACTCAAACATATAAGAATAGCTTAATTTTTGGTTGATAAAAGATTGTTTTACTATTCAATTTGTCTTCACACAGCAGCCCTATTTTTTTTTTTTTATCTGAGAAATAAAATATTTTAATGTACACCTTGCAATGCACTCGTCGACCACTAGGGGCACAGATACCCCCGGTTGGGAGTCACTGGTCTACATCTGTAGCTAAAGGAAGTTATAGAGTACAATAAAAAAATAATAAAAATAAACAAAAACAAAAAAAGAAATGCATGAAACACATGAAAGAGTAGCGAAAAAACTATTTTTTTCACTACATAAGAACATTCAAATACAAATTTTAGTTGAATCCTGGGGGTTTTATGGCTTGTGGTTAAAAATCCAAAAAGTTTCCATTTTTATTTAATTAGTTTTCTTTTGCATTTTATTTTATTTTATGAGATTTTACTGTGTTTTTTCTTAAGCATTCTCAGGGAATGTTTAGGAGTTGTATCAGATGAATATTTAGATACAAGTGAAGTGTTATGAAGCTTTCTGGAATTCAATTATGCTTAAAGAGATTAAGCATAATTGAGTTCCACGAAGCTTTTCATGGGAGGGCGTCAGAAATTAGCCTCACCTTTGCTCTGACGTTCTCATAGGAGGCTGGGCTCACCAGGGAAAAACAGATAAGGAAGACATCCTATACATACAAACAACAACAACAATAGATTAAGCATATTTTATGTGGTTTGCACGATATTTATTTATTATTTTATACATTCAATAACTAAATTATATATAAAATTCAAAATGTATATATAGCTGTTTTGCATGTAATTAAATACTGATCTGATAATTTGTCCATCCATGCCATCTTTAAAACTTTTTTCTGCAGTTTCTCAACACCTTTAGTATTTAATAATGCTATTTTTTAATCCAGACTGTTCAGTTCCTTTAACTGTCTGCATCATCCTGAGGAACATTTTTCTTTATTTCCTTCCCTGTTGCTTCAATCGATGAAAATGTGTTTTTTTTTATACTGCAGTTTCTTATGAATTTGACTGCTGCAATTTAAATTCTCACACTCTCCACAGCTGGACACAGAATAGATTTTGTTTTGTAATGAAATGCCTGAAATGTTCACTTGGCCATGTGGAAATGACTGCATACCGTCTGTGGATAGGACAGCGGGCGGAGCCTGTCGTAATCTTCCTGTCCTGCTGTATCCCAGAGGCCCAAGTTTACTGGCTTGCTGTCCACCATGACATTAGCCGAGTAATTGTCAAAGCTGTCAAAAACACAGAAGGTCAGTAATCAGTCAGAGGACCAGTAAGCCAGTCCTTTTTAGTCAGTCATTAAAACCATCACTCAGTTGATGTACAGCTGCCACAGACAATATGAAAAATCATCGGATCTAAGAAAGGATAGGCTTTGTGTCCAAAAGAAAAGAACACATTATTCAGAAAAAAAAATCCAAGACGCATTATTCTGTCATGATAAAACACAACAATAAAGAAAGAAATAATGATTTTGTTTTCTTATTGTTTATTTACAGGTGTTATTTGCTGGTTGCAGTTTTTAAGCAACACTGCTCTCTAATGGCCAAACTGAAGCACTTCAGTTTGATTTCATTTAAAAAACATACCACTACTGTTGCTGTAAAACAAAGCTGTACCCAAAAAAGGTATGGTAGAATGTTTTTTTTTTTGTTGTTTTTTTTTGCTAAAATTTGTTGTTTGCAATGGTATCAAAACACATAAAACTGCAAACGAATTTATCTAGCATGTTATTTATTCTTAGGTGAAAATAAAATTTTTCTTTTTTTTTGTGAAGTTCAAACATTCAGCTTCACACCTGCTTCAATATAATAATAAAGAACGGTTAGATTGCAAGTTAGTTAGGTTGCAAGTACTGGTCAAGAAATACAACTTTCCTCATTCTGTTACTGCAACTTAATTGCTAAAAAGTTAACTTGGAGGAACTAAAGACTTAAAATGCCAACCTTCTGCATATACAGAGAAAAGTTGCTTTGAAATGATTTACCAACTAGAACTGTACAAAAAAAAAACAAAAAAAAACTGATTTATTCACTGGTATACTGCACAAGTCATTTGCTTAAATGGCTCCTGATCAGATTTTTTTTTGCACCCTGACCTAAGTACTAAACCTAAGGAGCGATTTACCAACTAGTATCATACTGGAAATATGGTACTGCCACAAATTCACTCACTCCTATAGTGTATAAATCTGTAGATGATTAATTCACACTGCAAGACGCACAGGGCTTGATCTCTGTGGAACAAGTAGGCATGTTGGGGATGATCTAAGGATTGTGTGGATGATGGATAGTAGACGCAAAACAGGTTTCATTTGCCCCATTTAAATAAGGACATTTTGTCTGTTACTGGCATTTTGGAAGTGGCCAAAGAAGTATGTTAGCGTTCTAAACCATGGAGGTGGAGGGAATAATTAATTAAATAATAATAATAATTTTTATTATTAACATAATTAAAAATATGTTAAGAAAATCACCTAATGTGCTACAAGGAAAAGTAAAAAGTGTGAAAAAATGTGTCAGATGGACGACTTTCTGTCTCTGATGTCAACAGCTTGTGTTGGCTAATAAACTAATTTTACTCACGCCATTTGATTTGTGCCTGATCATGTTCTACACGAACCAGTACAGGATTCATTTACACTGCAAAAATATCTGTATGCAATTCATTTGCATAATGAAAGGGTTGCTGTGTCACATATTCACATACTACACTAATCAAATAAATAGGAGAGATATGATCTGGGATAGATAGTATCATGATTAATGTAAAAATAATTCTTTGCTGATGTTACCTGGAAATAGATCATTTCTTTTTCTGTTTTTCAGAAATGATAGATTTTTGATCCGAAAGTCATAATTAAAATGTTTTTTTCCCCTCTTTCTGACTGACTTCTGTTTGACAAAACATAAAGATAGCATGAAAAGTCGGTCTCATATTTATTACCCTTTTTCAACTGTACAGGAACAAAAAATGCAGTTAACGGTCAATAAATAGCAAAAATGACCAAAGCCATTGCTATTGCTGATTCTAAATGAAAAGAAGAGATAATTTAGTTGCGTGAACCCAATTATTTGTTGAACACATCTTTAAAGCAAATGATTTTAATGAACTGATTCTGACAATACACTGCTCTCAATAACCGCTGTTCACATAATACAGGAATGACTCAGAGCAACGTACTGCAGGTGCAGGGCACTGCCATCTTTACAACTTTACACATCTAGTGCACACTAGATGTGGGTCCCAAAATCAATGTAGATCCCAACAGGAATTGAATAAATTCATGAAATCTATGGACCTTAGGTTTAGGATTCTCATTCACCAATGTTAGGATTAGGGTTAGTCCTTAGAGAGAAGGGATAAAGGAAGGGTATTAAATTGGGTTAAAGTATTAAGTCCACAGACCTTATTTAGCCCATTGTAGGTTTCCTCTCAAACTTCTGGGCTTTTTTTTTGTGCTTGACAGAACTTTCTTTGCAAAAATATGACCCATGTAAGTTCAAATAAACAAGGACATTTTTAGCAGCTGTAAGGTGACATGTATGTATGTATGTAAAAAAACAACTTAAAGTTGAAAAAATAAACAAATCCTCAATTGCCTAAAGTTTTGAAATAGAACAATCTGACAAAAAAAGAATCAAAAATTCAATTGCATCAATTATCTTGTGGTGTGCACTTCCAATATGGACTGTAAAAACGCCGGCTCCCCGTCGCTGTAGTGCGGTTCCCCCTCCTTCACTGTCATATTTGATAAGAACAAAAGTTTCCCGTCTGTACTGTGCAGTGAGCCTTTCTGTCTGATAAAAGATAACTTATTGAATTACATTTTTATGCTGATTTTCTCAGACAGAATTTGCAAGCTTAAAATAATAACTGATTATCTAACTTTCATAGTTTAACAATTTTATCATGTTTCGTGACAGTCAAATTGACCATCCATCCATCCATCCATCCATCCATCCATCCATCCATCCATCCATCCATCCATCCATCCATCCATCCATC
>JAUZNJ010036457.1:0-11846 GCA_034780135.1 Jordanella pulchra
GCCTCTCTCATCTTTTTAAGTGGGAGAACTTGCACAATTGGTGACTGACTAAATACTTATTTTCCCCACTGTAAATTATCTTTGTGAAGTGCCTTGAGATGACATGTGTTGTGATTTGGCGCTATATAAATAAACTGAATTGAATCGAATCTCACTGCTTGCAGACTTATGGTAACTTAACAAAGAGTTGCACACCCTAATAAGCTGATTAACTCACAGCAACTCCAAGCTTTCATCTTCTTTTAACTAATCTGACTGTGTGGTTTAAGTGAATTGTCCTTGTGAAGTGTCTCGAGATAACATGTTTTGTGATTTGGCGCTATATAAATAAACTGAATTGAATGATTAGTGCACAGGTGTACCTTATACTTCCCACAATGAAAGGCCACTCTTAAATGTGCAGTTTTGTCTCACAGCAAAATGCCACAGATGTGACAAGCATTGAGGGAGTCCGCAATTGGCATGCTGACAGCAGGAATGTCAACCAGATCTGGTGCTCATGCATTGAATGTTCATTTCTCCACCATAAGCCGTCTCCAAAGACGTTTCAGAGAAAATGGCAGTACATCCAACTGACCTCACAACCACAGACCACGTGTAACCACACCAGCCCAGGACCTCCACAACCTGTAGGTTCACCTCATATATCGTCTGAGACCAGCCACTCAGACAGCTGCTGAAACAAATAGTTTGCTTAACCAAAGAATTTCTGCACAAACTGTCAGAAACTGTCTCAGTGAAGCTCAACTGCATGCTCGTCGTCCTCATCGGGGTCTTAACCTAACTCCAGATCGTCGTCGTAACAGACTTGAGTGGGCAAATGCTCACATTTGATGGCAACTGGCATGTTGGAGAGGTGTTTTTGTCATGGATGAATCTCGGTTTACATTGTTCAGGGCAGATTGCAGACAAGCGTGTTTGGCATCGTGTGGGTGAACGCTTTGCTGATGCCAATGTTGTGAATCGGGTGGCCCATGGTGGTGGTGGGGTTATGGTATGGGCAGGCATCTGTTATGGACGAAGAACACAGGTACATTTTATTCATGGCATTTTGAATGCACAGAGATACCGTGATGAGACCCTGAGGCCCATTGTTGTGCCATACATCCATGAACATCGCCACATCTTTCAGCAGAATAATGCACGGCCCTATGTTGCAAGGATCTGTACACAATTCTTGGAAGCTGAAAATGTCCCAGTTCTTGCATGGCCAGCATACTCACCGGACTTGTCACCCATTGAGCATGTTTGGGATGTGATTGAACGGCCTATACGACAGACTGTACCAGTTTCCACTAACTTCGCACAGCCATTCCAGAGAAGTGGACCAACATTCCACAGGCCACAATTGACAATCTGATAAACTCTATGCGAAGAAGATGGGTTGCACTGCATGAGGCATGATGGTGGTCTGAGTCCCAAGACCTCCAATAAAGTCAAAAAAAAAAAAAAAACAACAGAAAAGCACATTTTGAAATGGCCTTTTATTGTGGGCAGTATAAGGTCCACCTGAGCACTAATCATGATGTCAGATCAGCATCTTGATGTGGCACCTGTGAGGTGGGATGGATTATCTCAGCAAAGCAGAAGTGCTCACTATCAAACATTTAGACAGATTTGTGGACAATATTTGAAATAAATAGTAATATTGTTTATCTGGAATGAATTGTAGATTTTGGAGTCCATTTCAAGGAAAATGGGAGCAAAAAACAAAAGTGTTTTGTATATATTTTTGTTGAGTGTAAGTACAAATTTGAATCATTTTGCCATTGTACAAAATAGAAATTATCATGTCAAAGCCTGTTTTTCTTTAATAAGTGTTCTCTTCAGTATAAATGAAATGAATAAGCTATGACAGGTTTGCTCAGGTTTCCTCAGAAACAGTTAGCTTGTTTAAAATCAGATATTTGCAGCTCTTTAGTAACACATATTATTTTATTTGTTTGAATTGTCTGAATGCTAATTATGGGCTGGTGTTTGTGTTTTACACCTCTCAACATCAGAGGCAGAAGCTTAACAAAGCGCTCTAAAGAAGCATTGAGCTAGTCCTCGCTAGTCTTCGCAAGAGGAGGAGCTATGTCTAGAGCCTTCAAGCACTATGGAGTGGACCGGAACACAGTTCTCATCACTGCTCTGCTCTGCTCTGCTCTGCATCAATTGCAGAACTTTCTATAGTTGCCACTGCAAGTATATGGAGGTTTTCAAAAACTACAACAGTCAGATTAAGCTCTCTGTATTTGCATCACAATGTGCCTTTCCTATTGAGGAGGATGCGGCTGTCGAAGAACATGTGAAAGCCTATGAGGCTTCTGGAAAGTTGCTTTCTTTCAAAATGAAGTAATGTGACATGTCACAATGTTGTGTCAGGGTTCCTGTTTGTGCAGTGCGAGTAACACATCTCCTCCAGCGAGGAGAGCCTGGGCAGCCTTCACAGGTGGAGCTCATCAGTCTTATCAGAGTGCCAGGGATAAGAAGCAGCAGAGCCTTCACTCAGTGCTGGATGATTAACGTCTACTGGTAGTCACTCTGGCCACCTCTTGTTGTCAGCTTAGATCTGTTTTTGAGTTTTTACCTGAAATTTACAGTCTTCCTGTTGTTCTCTTAGGTTTTTTTGTCACTGGTCCCTTCAGAGGAATCTATTCACCATTTTTCTCCTCCTGAGGAACCCTCCAGCAAGTACCTGCCTGCTCCCCCACTCCCTCATCTCGCACTTGCCTCCGGAAGAACCACCACTCACCACACAGGACTCCTGGCACCATTCCCCCACGCTTCATCAAACCCATTCGAAGTAAGCTTGTTCCATACTCCATCTGATCGCTCTGTACAGACCACCATTAACCCCAACTCTCATTCCAGACAACAGGGACACCGTCATTAAAGAGACCGTCAGTTGTTAATTCATTTGAAGGAAAATAAAACTAAATCCAACTTTGACTAGTTGTTTTGCATGTGGGTCAGAAGGTTAAAACCTAACATGTCAAAATCACCCAGCCAACCTGACCCAGCAGAACCATCTCTGGATCCCAATCAGGATCATGCTGTACTCGTTCGTCATGACTCAGTGCTTCAATCTCTATATGAGCAACAGATAAATACATACCAACGATTAAAACATTTTTCTGAGATTCTCAAGGATCTTCACCAAAAACTTGTTTCTGCAGGTTTGCCTCCCACAGGTCCGCCTTCTGTCGCCGCTCCGCCTCCATCTCAAGCTAGTGCCTCCGCCAGCCCAGCACAAACATCCCCATCCTCAGTCTCAGATAAGTCTCACCACCCACTCCTGAGCCCTACTCAGGAGAGATAGGTAAATGTGGGGGTTTCTTATTGCAATGTTTCTTAGTTTTTTCTTTTTCACCCCAAAGCTCCCAAACGGATGCAGCAAAGATCTATTAGGTCATTGGCTTATTAAGGGGAAAAGCGCTAAAATGGGCGTAGGCCAAACTGGGACAGCAAGTCCTTTTTAGGGCATTTGCGATTCGTTTGTGTCTGCATTCAAACAGACATTTGGGTATACTGGAATTTATTTCAGCTGTTTTTCTTTCATGTATGCATACTTCTTTTTGCTTTTAGACATGCCTCACTTGAAAGGTTTAAGGTGTTTTCTTTATTGGTATGATTTTTTTTGGCACTTTGATTTTATATCTGCTCTATTAAGGCTTGAATGACCCATGTTTGAGACTGTTTCTTTTGTTTCATTCACTCTTTGGAAATTTGAATAACATGCATAATATAATGTTCTGTAAACTTGTGTCATGTCTTGATTTTGAGTCATAATTTGGATCTGATTTTCTCATCTCAAAGGCTGAGTCACCTTTGGCTTTTCTACCACGTTAATGAATACTCAATAAACCAGAAACAGTCTTCACTTTAGAAGAGACCACAAAAACTTAACTAATTACTAACAACTGCCCAAAACCATTAATGCACATCAGTATTATTAACTCCTATATTCATTCTTTAAGTATGAATAAACAATGAATAATCAGCTACTTTAAGAGCTAAATGACTACAAGTAAATCTTTAATTCTTATCTCATCATGAATTCATATCTAATTCATGGTTAATTAAGGCTAAATAAAGTGTAGTTATTATAAAGTGAACCCTCAATAACTTAACTAACTACTAACAAGTACCTAAGCTATTAAAGCACAGCAGTATTAATAAATCCTCTATTCATGGATTATTAAGTATGAATAATCAGCTTCTGTATGAGCTTAATGGCTATTAGTAAATATTTAATTAAGGCATTATTAAGTATGAGCCATGTTTAGTTAATGCTTATCTCATGATGAATTCAGTAATTATTCATAAGTAATTACGGCTAAATAAGGTGTAGTTATTATAAAGTGCTACCTGCTAGAATTTTTATTGTTTCAGGTATTAGCTTTGTTGTGCATTGTCATTCAACCAGGAGCAATGCTCCTTAAGCTCTACAGGCACCCTGTTTACCCGAAAACTGTATTTGTTTTTAGACCTGTTAAAATTATTGATTTAGAATTGCAAATGAAGGACAAACCAGAGAAAAAATTCCACATAATTTTAATTGGTGTATCTAAATAAAATTTAAATAATCAAATTGTAGCTATGTTTTTGCAAACTCTGCTCAGCAGTTAAAAAATGTGCATAAAATAAGTTTTGATTTATGTGTGATGTTTCACCTATAGATTAGGCTAAACATTCACTGGACTGAATTGGTAATTCCAAATTGTTTTCCAGTGTTTTTAGAACAGCGTCACAGGCCACATGGACATAAATCCTAAAACATTAGCAAAGTCAGTCTCCTTGGACATTTGTGGTAGCTTGAGGGATAATCAGCTAAGCCAACCATCTGCTTGTTTTAAGAAGGAGACATGCCAAGTCAAGCATTCAAGAGAGATTCTCTATGCAAAGAATTGGCAGCCGATGGTTGCATTAGGTGTAGACTCAAGTTCACTCAGCATCAGCATCCTCAGGCCCAATGATGTTATGGTGTTGTAGTCAATGAGGCACATAATCCTGGCAAAGCTCACTGTGTACAGGGAGCTGTTTATTTTTTACAGCAAAAGCAGGATAGTCATATGATGAAGGACACCCATCCATGTGGCTGCTGAGTTAGGATGGAATTTAAAGAGCACTTCCTCCGAGGGGAACAGGCTGTAATGGCCTCATGGAAAAAAAGGAAGAGAAGTACATACAATAACTTATGGGGGACAATAAGGAAACTTGTTAAAGAGAGCATAAAGGTGTTTGCGGATTAACAGGCTTCAGACTTTTGTAGCAGCTGCTGCAACAGTAAAGCAAATGACAATCTCTGAGAGCTGTCTTGTAGAGAAAAATATACAGAAACTTGGAAGCATATCCATACACTTCACATTTTACATTTTGTCAAGCTGGCATTATTACATCTAAAATTGTTATTGTTTTTTGCACCTTTACATTGGGTGGTTCAAAAATAACTGTTAAATGGAAGGACAACAATACCAGAGTTTCAGAAAAAATAGAAAAATGTCTTTAGTAATGACTATAATTCATTGATAAAGGATCCGTGTTTTTCACATACACACACTTACCCCCACCTATACCTGTGATGAATCTGTGCAACAGGGGACAGTGCTGGTCTAATCAACTCTATCACCTCCACTTGGCTCCTCTGCTCTGCTCCTCATCACACTCATCAGATCCACCAAAACCAGCAACTGGTGCCAGATTATTACGAGCTTTGGTGAGTTTTGTCCAGCATTCTGTTTCTTGCCTGATTCTGACCCATTGTCCCTTCTGATCCTCTGAACCTGTCTGAACCTCTGTCAGTTACCTTTGTATTTTGCCAAAGATTCCTCTCTGACAACTGACCCTGGCTCTGTCCCCAACACTGGCTCTGGATTCTGATTTGGATTATCATCAAATTTCTGACCTCCGGGCTCTGACCTTGGATCTGTCCCCGACCTCAACTACTCGTCTTTCCCTCAAGGTAATCCTGCCTGTTCACCTTCGCCTGATTCCCTTCCTTCTGCTCTCCTCAACCAAACAAGCAGTCACCAGGAAAACATGGCATCGGGCTTACCTTAACGGGTCCAGGTTCTTCTTCTTTCCAATCAGTGACATCACACCGGCTTCTACTTCTCCTGTCTGGGTTTCCCTCCATAACACAGAGGTTAGTAATCCATATCAGACAGTCTAATGTTAAGCCTAGGGTGAAAACTTTCCTTTTTATAAAGCTTTTAATCAGAGTGGCTTAGGTTATCTTGAGCTATCTGTACAGATATGCTGCTATAGGCTTATACCGCTAAAGGACACAGTCAGCACTTTTCATCATTCTGCTTCATTATATTTCTATTCTCCAATTCTGCAGGATTTGTTAGTTCATCCTCTAACTTTATGCGCTGTGCTTTTTTTCATTGTAAAAAATCCTTATCTGGTCTAGTCCCCTGTTCTGTGACAAGATTCAGGAGAGAAATATTAGTTCGGCTGCTGCCATCAAAACCTTTATTTATAGATGTTGGAGCTTGGCTTGTTTTTTTTAAGTCTAGCCCTTTTTCTCTTACCGTGACTAACTGCATGTGCTTGTTTGATCCTCTGACATGGGAGCTGGCTTGGAACTTGTCTGCTTGTCTTTTCAGGACAGGGTCACATGTGGAGTTAGTTAACCGCTATCTTTCGCTTCTCTGCTTCTTTCTGAATCTCTGCTTCTGTCTCCTTGAACCCCAGCTGGCTTTGGCAGAAGACCGCTCACAATGACCCTGGTTCTACTGGAGGTTTCTTCCTGTTAAAAGGATGCTTTTCTCTCCACTCTCACTACATGCATGCTCGGTGAACTCTGCTGAACAGACTACAATCATCTGGACATGCCGGCGAGCACGTTGAGAATCATGTTCTTTGATTTCTCCAGTGCCTTCAACACCATCCACCCGGCTCTACTGGGTGAGAAGATGACTGACTATCCAGGTGGAGAACCCCATCGTGTCCTGGATCGTTGATTACCTGAAGGGCAGACCACATTATGTACGCCTACAGAACTGTGTGTCTGACAGGGTGGTCAGTAACACTGAGGCCCCTCAGGAGACTGTCCTCTCCCCCTTCTTCTTCACCCTTTTTACCTCAGACTTTAACTATTGTATGGAGTCCTACCACCTTCAGAGGTTTTCTGATGACTCAGCAATTGTTGGCTGCATTGAAAGGGGTGATGAGGGTGAATACAGGACTGTGGTGGACAACTTTGCCACTTGGAGTAAGCTGACCCATCTGCAGCTCAATGTGACAAAGACCAAGGAGCTAATAGTGCAGGGGTGTCAAAGTGGTTCCAGAAAGGGCCGTGTGGCTGCTGGTTTTCTTTCCACCCAAGCAGCAGCACACCAGACTCCATTCATCCCATCAAGTCATCAGGTTAAGACTAGACTCACTTGATAAAATGAATAGAGATCATAGGATTCGGTCACTAAGGATCGGGGACGGAGAAGCCAACCAGTGGCTCCGCTCCCCCTCCAGCAGCATCACCTCCCCAAGCTCTTCCGGAGCCAGAACCCATGCAGGTGGGGCGTACTAGGCTCACACCCGAGGAGCGTCAGCGGCGCATGTCAGGCCGTTTGTGCATATATTGTGGTTCCTCTGGTCATTATCTCGCCAACTGTCTGGTCCGTTTAAACCTCCCGGTCCGCCATTAGAGGGAGGAGGTTGGTGGACCACCCAAGTGAATAGAACTCTCCTCGCTAGCTTTTACACACTACCATCGTGTTTCAGTCCCAGCCATTTTCCTTCTCCGCCCTCGTCGACTCAGGTTGTGAGTAAAACCTGATCGACGAGTCTCTGATCAAGCAAATGGGATTAGAGATGGAGCCAATACCTGTGCTCCGTGTCACCGCTCTTGATGGAAAGATGCTGCCACATAAAACCAGACCACTCCACTTCATCATTTCCGGAAACCACAGTGAGTTAATTTGTTTTTACATTTTTCCTTCAGCTAACCCCCCCATAGTTCTTGTTTTCTGTTGGTTACAACGTCACAATCCACAAATTAACTGGACAGAGAAACACATAGAATCCTGGTCCATTTCTTGCCACTCTTCCTGTCTCCGCTCAGCTGTTCGTACAGGTCTGTCACCAGCAGAGCTGCAGGAGGCGGACCCAGCGGATATCTCCACAGTCCCTTCTGAGTACCATGATCTACTGTAGCTCCAGTGTTCAGTAAGTCCAAGGCTCTTTCTCTCCCTCCTCACCGTCCATACAACTGCTCTATAGACCTCCTGCCGGGTGCTCCATTTTTCCCACCAGACGCCTATATAATTTATCACGTCCTAAAAGAGAGGCCATGGAGAAATACATTAAAGAGTCTCTGGCAGACGGAATTATCTGTCCATCATCTTCTCCTTTTGGGGGCAGGTTTTATCTTTGTGGGTAAAAAGGATGGTTCCCTGAGACCCTGCATGGACTATAGGGGGTTAAAGAACATCACCATTAAAAATAAATACCCCCTACCATTGTTGTCTTCGGCCTTCGAACCTGTGCACGGCGCCACATTATTCTCAAAACCAGACCTTAGAAACGCATACCACCTTCTGCGCATAGGGGACGAGTGTAAAAACCGCATTCAAGACCCCTATTGGCCACTTCAAATACTGCTTCATGCCCTTTGCCTTTTGAGTTCCATTTCCTTCCTGGATTTAATTTTAGGGGACAGACAGGTTTGGCCGGACGAAGATAAGATTCGTGCAGTCCTGGAATGGCCCACTCCAGAGACACGCAAACAGCTCCAACGTTTTCTCGGTTTTGCAAAATTTTACCGCCATTTCATTAGGAATTACTGTCACACTGCCTCTCCTCTGACTGCAGTAACCTCAACCAAGATTCCTTTTAGTTGGACCCAGGAGGCAGAAGCAGCGTTCTCACGCTTCAAGGCCCTCTTCGCCAACACTCCCATTCTCATCCAGCCAGATCCCTTGAAACAGTTCATCGTTGAAGTCGACGCCTCAGACACCGGAGTTGGTGCAGTCCTTTCCCAGGTCTCCGCCCAAGACAATGAAACTCACCCCTGTGCTTTCTTTTCATGCAGACTATCCCCTTCAGAAAGAAACTATGATGTTGGTGACCAAGAGCTGCAGGCCATCAAACTGGCCCTAGAAGAGTGGCGACATTGGCTGGAGGGCACAGAGCATCCAGTGCTGGTCTGGACAGATCATAAAAACCTCTCCTATCTTCAATCTGCCCGCAGGCTTAACCCACGACACTGACGCTGGTCACTATTCTTCTCCCATTTCAATCTCCCCATATCATATCGACCTGGTTCCAGCAACATCAAGCCCGATGCTCTTTCTCGCCTATATTTTCATATGATGACTCTGATAAGGTTCCTGCTACCATCCTTCCTCCCTGTTACACAGTAGCCACTGTTACCTGGGAAATAGAAGACATAATTAAAGAGGCTCAGTTGTCCAAACCAGCTCCAGAATCCTGTCCACCCAATAAGATCTTTGTTCCTCCCTCAGTCCGAGCTCGTTTCCTCCATTGGATCCACGCCTGCAAGTTCTCTGCACATCCCGGTATCAGTTGCACCATCGCCTTGGTCAATCGCAGGTTCTGGTGGCCATCTGTTCACAAAGACGTCCGCGAGTACATCCTAGCTTGCACCATCTGCTCAAGAAATAAAACTTCACATCAACCCCCATTTGGTCTCCTGCAACCACTTCCCATTCCCAGACAACGGTGGTCCCACATATCCATAGGTTTTGGTACCGGCTTACCACCTTCCAAGGGCATGACCACCATCCTCTCCATCGTCGACTGTTTCTCTAAAGCCTGCCACTTTGTTCCCCTCCATAAGTTACCCACAGCTTTTCAGACAGCACAACTTCTTATTAAACATGTTTTCAGACTCCATGGCATCCCACAAGACATCCTTCCCGACCGAGGTCCACAATTCATCTCTAAGGTTTGGAAATGCTTCTGTTCAGCTCTAAATGCAAATGTTTCACTCACTTCCGGTTTCCATCCCCAGTGCAACGATCAAACAGAAAGGCTCAATCAGTACCTCGAAACCACTCTCCAATCACCAACCCATCCGACTGGTCCCAATTCCTCCCTTGGGTGGAGTACGCTCACAATAGCCACATCTCCGCAGCTACTGGTTTGGCCCCATTCGAAGCATCTATCGGCTATCAGTCACCTCTTCTCTTTTCTGATGAGAAAGAAATTTCAGTCACCTCAGTCCGTCATCACATCCGTTGTTGCCAAAAGATCTGGAACACCACTATCCACAACCTCAATCACACTGCCGAACATAATAAGCGCCTGGCTGACCGAAAGAGGAGACCAGCGTATGGCTGTCGTATGGCTGTCTTAATCACTTTAACTGATCTCGCTCTCCTGTCTTGGTGTTCTGCATGTAGGCAAGAAGCGTAAAACCCAACATGATAATCTCCCATAAAAGAGAAAGTCTTGGGGTTTTGATCAAAAGTTACTTCATTTTTAATCTTACAATGGACTTTATGTCCAAAAATAGATAAATGACACAGTCATAACAAAATATCAACCGGTTCACAAACACTGCGTTCTCTTGGTTAAAATCGCAGAAAAAGACACTACGTTCAGCCTTCTGATTCATAGGCAGGTTCAGTTTGACCCGGTTCAGCAGGCCGAGACTCGGTCATTTGTTGCTGTTTACATCTTATTATTATTTCCATGTTGATAATTTCCTAATATTTTATTGTGAATAACTGTTTTATTTTAAGTTTGTATGTTATAGCTTACTTGGCCATTTTGCAGTTGTTCAGAAACCACCTTCTCTGGACATTTGAACAAGAATGGAAGTTTTGAAATAGGCCAGACACTTATTTACCAGAGCAGGGTTTTTTAAGAAGAGGTATCACAATACAATAACGCTGACGTGTCAAATGAAACCTGAGGAATCAGCTGGTGAAAATGGTCAGATATAGCATGTTTATGGTTTCATTTACAGAAGACATAAGTTCCTTAAGATGCAATCTGTGGACCTCAAGTTTGGTTGACTGCCAATGGTGTGGTCCAAAGGCAAGTGGTTTTTGTCAGAAATTTGGATCCAACAGGAACATCCTAGTCCAAAATGGCCTCACAATAAAGCCTGCCACTTTGTTCCCCTCCATAAGTTACCCACAGCTTTTCAGACAGCACAACTTCTTATTAAACATGTTTTCAGACTCCATGAAAACATGGAGTCAAACACTGTCAAAATCATGACATTTCATCAGCAATTTTGAATCAACTAAAGAAGAAAACCTTGTAGCTGCATTGTCTGAAATAATATGCTTCTGAGACCTATTTTTATGAGGCTTGGGATCTGGAGAAATGAAACAGTAATCACTCATAAGGACATCCTACACAAAAAGATTAACAATATTTAGGTTAGGAGAAAAACCGAAATCAAAGTTGGTGGGACCAGAAAAGTGCGTACAACAAAAAAACTTTTTAAAATTGTGAAGCTTTAACATTCACGTTCAATTCACCAATTAATACATTATCTAACTTCAATATTAAAGGTAGATGTCAATAAAGTCTTTTAAAAAGAGAGCTGCAGGGCCAGGGGATTGATAAACCTAAAACCTAATAAATTGAAAAACCTAAAGGGGTAGTCAATGATACAGTCAATTGGATGGACATTTCACAGATGAGTTAGTCTCTTACCTTTCTTTTTTGATGGTAATAATTAAAAAATTGGAGAATTTGTTTGTTGTTTTTTTTTTTTTTTAACAGTGTCCTGTCTGGCAATGTGGCAATAAGAATAATTGTCTTGATGCCAAACAGAGCCTGTTACGACCCGGCTCAGCAAGGGGAAAGGGAAGTAACATTAAATAAACCTAGATGTTAAGGTTTTGACAATTTAGGAATTTATTGTTTGGGTTTCC
>JAUZNJ010036458.1:0-11846 GCA_034780135.1 Jordanella pulchra
ATTTAAAAATATATGAACATTGGATTAATAGAGCCACAGAACAAAAGAGCCACAAGTGAATGAATGAAGTAACATTTTCACATCATTTAGTTTAATTCAATTTCTTTTTTATTAGAGCATTTCTATTTTTGTTGTGAAAGTTTTTAGAATAAATAATAAGTGTTTATTTTACTAGCCTAAAAACAAAATCCCTTACCATGGAAGAGGGGTAATAAAATAATTAAAATAATTAGTTGCCAATATTTTCTGGCAATTAATTGTTTTATTTGTAATATTAGGACAATATACATTCATAACTAAATGAAAATTATCTATTTTAGCCAATTTAAAATGAGAACTAAAGTAAAATTGATCAATACGGCGGAAAACAATTACTTTTTTTCTTTTAATTTTTTGTTTTATTTTTAATTATGTTAAATTAAATGTTGTTTTTGTGTTAAATCACAATTATAAGATAACTTTAAAGAAAAAGATGAAATTGGTCCAAGGGACTTGTCAGTCACTATGTCTGTTCCAGCTCATGCAATCATTCAATTTTTTTTTTGTATTGTCTTTAGTACAGGAGTCATAACAGAGACCAGTTTCTACAGGGGCTCTGGACCCTGGTGGCCCTTTTCTAGAACCACTCGTGATGACCATATCAAAAATTCTTATTGAACATCTTTTTGTATTTGCTTTTCTCACTAATATTTATGCTAAAAGGAATCCCCTCCCTTATCTTAACTTCAACCATAGATCTTCGTCACATCCAAGTCAGAAGAAAACTGTTAAATAACTTAGATTATTTTAAACCTCCATCTCCAAAGGTGTATCAATAATTTGGGGCTTGAATGCACAAGTACATAAAAATCTGTTCAGTAACAAAAAATAAACCTCAAAACAGTGTCATAGCTAATTAAAATCTCTTTATTACAATCACATGTACATCATCATATTTCAAAAAGCTTGCCATAGTGAAAAGTACATGTATCCTTACACAGACAGATGGGGTTGGTATTGCAGGCTGGATGGAGGGATTGTCAGATGGAGTAGAACAAGTGTTTTTCGTTCCCCAGCAGCAAGTGTCTCCGCTCCAGTGTGCTTTTAATTTCACATCACATGAGGACAGAGGCGCTATTTTCAGCCATCCGTGTCCTTGTGTAACGTAAGCATAGAGGGTGAGGGGGGTGGGCGGCAGGGAAAATTTCTCTCTTCGTCATCTATTATTCAGACTGCTTGAATCACAACCAAGAGAGAGAAAGAGAGAGAGAGAGAGAGAGAGAGAGAGAGAGAGAGAGAGAGAAATAAACTCAGATTCCAAATGTTCTCTTACTGCTGTTCGGTTAACCACCATGTTCTTTTTTCCTTTGGTCAAACCAATCATATTTAAATGTTAATGCAACAAAAAAAGAGATAATATATACAAAGGGTGGAAGAAATGCAAAGTTAAACCAAATGGACTTGATTCAGATTTCACAACAAATTAATCTGGTGCCACTGTTAAAGTCCAACATGCTATCATGGTGACATTTTTCAGCTGGGTCTTTTTCAAGTGTTAAAATAAACCATCCTCTACATACTTACTATCTGCTCAGCTGAACATTTGTTAAAAGCCTTAAAATAAATAAATGTTTTATTTTAGCAGCATAAGAATCTTTAACTTCAGGACATTTATTTAGTGTGTAAAAAAGATGCCATGCAATTTTTTTTTCTTTTTAATCAGCACAACAGCGTCCCAATTATAGGTATTTATTGCAATTACCTGGCTAGATTGAGAAAGAAACCCCATCTAAGCCAGGCAGATGTGGGGATCTTTACAAGTCAGAAAATGACTACAAGAAATTAGCTCCTTGCTAACAGGTTACGCAATAAATAAAACATTAAGTCTGGGAGAGGACCCAGTTTTAGCTTTTCCACATTACATAGTCATGAGAACGGTGGGGGAAATCAAGAAAAAAGTTCAGCATAAATCGTCCATCTTCATAACAATTTATTTTAAGGCTTTTGTGAATTTTTTTTTAACCTGTGAATTGTTAATTTATTTAAATGTATTTATTGTTAATTTATTTAAAAGGAAAGTAGTGCTTCCACAACCACATTTTACATAGGCTCATCCAGGAAATAGATTCCACATTAATTACAATGAAGGATTGGAAATTTTTGAACCAAAATATGCAAACCTGATGAATGAATAAGAATGTAATGTTGGCTTCTTTTTAGTTTAAACATACCTTTTCAAAATAATAACCTTTTTCAAAAAGCTGTTTTATTATTTAATCATAGATGTGGAATTTCCAGTAATTTTAAGTAGAAAATCTTCATAACTAGAAGCAAATATTGAAAATGACTTGATGTAATCATTGTGGATTTTTGTATTTGTATTTCAAACTATTTACAATTAAACAAGACACATCAAAATAATTCGATACTGGCTTGATGTTTCTGAAAAAAAATTTTTTAATTTACATGTAAAATAGAAATTGTTTGTAACATAACATTATCTTTGTTCATCATTGGGATTTGTCTGTCTTCAGTGTTTTAACAGCTGAGAAAGATTAAAGTCAAATTAAAACATAACTTCAAATCTTAATCTACCAAGTGACCATTTTGATCTAAGCAAAAACAAAAAGATGAACCATTATAGAATATCTGCCTGTTTTCTTTGTAGTAACATATATTTAAGTGGGGGATCATTTTAAAAAGAAAACTGGGTTACAGCTTTGCACTGCATAAAGTAGTTTGTCAGTAGTTCTCTTGTACTGATTATGTAACGAATAAGAAAAGAAATAATCGGACTGAACAGTTTCACAACAGCAAGCACCATGGAGTGAAACAATATAGCTTTTTAATTCCAACGTTGGCAACAAGAACAAGTGATGAAAATTGAAATGAAAATGGACTCTACTTGCACATTTCTGACAAATTTTCCAGCAAAAGAAAAAAGCACATCCACATCCAAAGTCTGTGTAACCTGGGATACGTTTTTAAATCATTAGTGTTATTATGCAATCAGTGACATTTTCAGAATGATCAAAAAAAGGGGAGAAAAATGCATCATTTTAAATTAAAAACTTTATCATCACTATGTTCTTGTTTCCAATATTTTTCATCATAAAATAGTTCAAATCTGAGGTCAACCTCATTCCAAACAGCCAATGCAAAAAAAAAAAAAATCTTTCAAAATACCAAAAAACTAGAGTTTCTCTTCAAATAATATAATGTGTGGGTAGCACTCTTAATTTTCAAAACAAACAGAAAAATAATCTATTAACATTGATGTGTTGTTTGAAATCTTTTGATGATACACGTTTCTTCTTTGTGCTGTATATACAGCCTCCAATAACACGGCTATAAATCTACAGAAACACATGAAAAACCACTGGAGGCATCAGATGGCACCATCATCCCCTCAACGCCACTCTCAGTCGCACTGTGTGACAAAATCAATATGTACATGTCATAATGACACAAAACAACAGTAAATCTGATTTCAAAATTCCATTTAGAGACAATAATATTTATATACTGTGTTCTCCCCATAAGAAAAGTCAATGAAAATTTCACTAGCTTTTAAATGACTTAACTAGCATTGAAGGATTTGTTAAAATCGTTAAAATCTTCCACGTTGGTTTTGAAACTGTCACAAGAAAATATTGAAATATGTCCAACACAATCACAATAAACTAATTTTTTTCCTCCATGAATTACTATGACAATTTTATAAAGATAACACCAACAAACACTGTTGTTCTATCTACAGTTGTTCCACTGGCCTAAGTCCCTGGTACAGAAAGGTAGGGAAAGCTTTTTATATAAAAAGATGTGCAAAAGTTTTTTTTCTTCTTAGGTCCCTCTCATGGAAAACACTGTAAATATCTCTATAGCCGTTGCTGTTGTCGCTGCAGACTCCAAGATTACTGTGCACTTGTGGTGCCTTGTGACTTTGTGCATCTGTTACGATTTAAAACGAGTTTCTGCATTTGCTGGAAAGCTGACACCTTTTGTTTTTACCTTGATAAAACTAACTTGAGGTATTATTGCACTTGTTCCTGAACTGCGGACCTGTCACCAGCAAGTGGAATGTCTCTAGAGCTCTACCTGCAGGACGGACATTATGGATGTCAGCACATCCCTGATATATATAGTTTATCAAAGTTCTCCTGTCATTTCTCAAAAAAAAACTTTTATCTCTGCAGGTAACTTGCCACTCTGAATTGGAGTAAACATGCATAAACTGTTTTATGCGTAGAACTGTAAACATCCTGCCGACTGCAAAATCCCTGGCAGGTAAGGAGAGCCATGAGCCATGGTAGACGGATCATCCTATGCTGCATTCATGTCTCTAACAAAACTGTTTGGTACTAAAGTGTACATACCAGATAAAATATCAGTGGTGTATACTTTACTTTACTCTGATGCTGACGGTCTTATCTCAGTGGTAAAAGCAGTATGTGGTTGAAAATAGCAGGAACAGCAAGAGACATGGTAATTATCATATTAAGAAGTAAAGCTACTAATAGTGTAGTCACTGTAACTATCCTAATATCTATATCAGTCCTAACAGCAGACTCTAATTAGAGATAATTTGAAATTAGGACCAGTTTACAACAGCTTTTTCTCTTGACTTCTTTTACTCTAAATCACCTGATTACTTCTCTTAGATTGGATTTTTAAAAACATGTGTATACAGGTTTGTATTACATATACTTATATTTGGCATTTGCAGTGTAACATAAATGCAGCATAAAATACTTCCTAAAGATTGCAGCATATGGTTTCATTTGTTTTTGAACAAATCTATGAAGACTCATTTTCTTACCTATTTTTTTATAAAATGAAAAAAGAGATAAGCTTGGGATTTGATATCAAAACTCATGTTGTCTTTAACTGCATTGCTATAACAGATTTTTTGTCATTAATGTGAGAGGAGTTTATGACATGAATGTGTGTCTAGCAGAATAATATTGCTCTCCAAAATATTCCATCCCCTGTTGGAGATTCAAACCCAAATATCTGTAATTTTTTTAACAATTCAGTGAAATATACTTAGTGTTGGGTGTAGCATGAATCACATGGTGCAAACACGAACAAGCCTATCAGACCTTGCTCATTTGTTTATGATTTCAACCGTCATGCACTGTCTTACACGTTTTGTCCAGAGTGCTGTACAGTGGTCACACACCCACACGTAAAGCTATCAGTTGAGGTGATGCAAAGCAATGAGAGTGAAGTTTCCCATTCCAGACACATTTGTTAAAACAATGACGCAACAATTGAGGGAATGCAGTTGTACCCTGTCTTCCACAGAGAGATTAGAGAATGGATGTCAGTTTTGTCTTTCAACTTCAGATATTGATTACAAATGAAGTCCTCAAAGATTTTAATTACAACTTATACTTAATAATATGGTAAAAACAACACAGGAACAATAATACTTGACAATCTGTGAATAAGTCAGACAGAGACTATTCTAGCATGACTGAGCCTCGAGCAAGCCTCTCCATCTGCATCTTACATCAACTCCCAGTGCCTGACGTATTTGTTTAGTTTTAGTCCTTTGTTTAATAGAATGCAAGCTATTTTACTGTATGTATTTTCGGAAATGAACTAAACATTCTGCTAACTGTATTTCAGAGAAACTGCAATCAGTGTAGAATAATAT
Organism: Jordanella pulchra; assembly: GCA_034780135.1. Lineage (NCBI taxonomy): Eukaryota > Metazoa > Chordata > Actinopteri > Cyprinodontiformes > Cyprinodontidae > Jordanella > Jordanella pulchra. The sequence continues at coordinate 5,642 of JAUZNJ010036458.1, forward strand.
AGCTGAAATTGTATCATTATATACATTGCAAATTTGGCTCATAAATTTAGTTTCATTTTTTTACAAAACCTGATCAAAACCTGCTCAAACAGAAGAACAGCCTTTTAATTTAGCTCTAAATTTAAAGCTTGAAATTAGACACCAAACAGCATTGTACTGCCCATTTACTCCACGTACAAAATCAATACAGAGCAGGTTTGAATGAAACAGTGGTTTATGTGAAGTGCTCCTGACCCGAAACAACTAATCAGCCCCACCACATCCACACACTACCTGGGCAATGAACAGAGTCACATTTATCACATGCTCTGCTTGAGTCAGTTTCTAATGGGGCTTTTAGAAAACTTCACAGCTAAGTTCATAGCTAAAACACAGCAGAGAAGACTCAATCGAGGGTGGCTGGATATCTAATTGGAGTGTCACAAGATACTCAACAAAGTTTTATATTTTCAGTTTTGTTTGGAGAGAGACAGCTGCATTGTATAGACTGAGAAGTGTATTTAAAACAAATTTCTGCCACTGCTGCTTTTCTTTTCTATAGTTTTAAGCAAACTTTGTCATGCTCTTTTCTATTTTAGCTGACATTCATCTTTTCATCCATCTCTGAAGAAGACAGAACAAGAAGATTCGAACAATGTTATAGTTTTAGTTTAAGATCATGTACGCTCACACAAAGTTCCAATTACACATTGTACCCATGCAGTTAGACAGTGGTCACTGTCAACAGAGAGCTTGGACATATCATCTCCTCCTGGTTATCCAACCTGGTCCCATGAGTCAGAAGCTCCTCTACAGTTGTCCAGTCATCTAACAGCTTTCTGTTCCTCAGACGACTCAGCTTCCGTTGACTCAGCTCCAGGACCGTCTTGCATCGTCTTTCAGCAAAAGGTCCGACTCCCCTGCTCTCTATTAAGCTTCCTTCTCCAGTAGATGCTCCTCCCCTGCTAAAGGCATCTCGTACAGGGCCACCTCTGGCCAGCAACTGTTGCTGCTTTTGCTCCCTGGCCAACAAAAAATGTTCTCTTCTCTCTGTTCGACTCCAGTACCGCCCCAACAGCATGTCAGTGTTGGTCTCTTCATCTGTGCTCATTCCACTTCGTTCATCTGCCAGCTGATGCGCTCGGTCTCTGAGCAACTGGCTCCTTGTCACTCTCGAGGTTGTGTTGGGTCTAGAGCTTTGATTAGGTTTTGGCTGATGACCAGAGCTGGGATTAGAACCGGGGTTTTCATTCATCTGTCCGTTTTTGGCCTCACATTCAGCAACTGTACTGATTCCTGTGTGCCCCTCCAAAGTGCTATAGAGACCTCTACCTCCTCCAGCTCCATAAGACTGCCGAGTGGCTGGTTTTGGCCAGGTATCATTGACGTCTCCTGTTTGGGGTGGGAGAACATGACTCTGGAGGTATTGCTGCTCTCTAGCTCTGCCAATTTCTTGCTCCAGTTGTCTTTCTCTTTCCTTCTCCTCTTGAAGCTTCATCTCCCTTTCTCTCTCCCTCTCTCTTTCAATCTCTCGTTCCCTTTCTCTCTCCCTCTCCAGCTCTTTTTCCTTTTGCAATTGTCTTTTTTGTTCCAGTTCCCTTTCCATCTCCCTGTCTCTTTCTGCCATTGGCTCTTGCATTGGATCTCTGTCATGTGTGTGCCACCAGTCATTCTGAGTGATCTGGCCACTTGAGTTGTCATAGCATCGCTCATTGCTGCTGCTGCCTCTAACATGCCCCAGAGCAGCCGGGTGTTGTTGGGGTGATAGGGTCATGCCTGTTGCATGGGAGGGCATTACACCAGCATCTAGTTCACCTTCCTCTGGCAGGCCTGGTGGAAGGACGTTGTGCGGTGTGACACCTCCACAGTAATGAAGAGTTGCAGCACAATAGGAAGGTGATGCTGGGTGGCTGGCCCGACGGCGGTATTCCTGTGGAGGAGGTCGATGGTGTAGGGTTCGGCTTCTTCTCAACATCCCTACTGAGCTTGAACCTTGGTGGTTGTACTGTGGCTGCATTTGTATTTGTGGTCTTCGATGACTGGAGGGTGTGCTGCAGGTTGAGAGGACTGGGGCATTAATCCTTGGTACTGCTGCATGGGAGGGGTTGAAGAGGGCTCCGCTGCTGGAGCTGTGGCGGTTCAGACATGGTCGGTCAGCTTTATGAAACTGGACTGAAGAAACCCTGGAAGTAAAAATTGTCGTATTAACCAAGAGATTAACAACAAGATTTTAACATACACAGTATGAAAAGAGACATGTTAGTCATTTCCTTAATGTTAGTCATTAACTCACAACACCTTTTCTTATCAGTTTGATTATCAAAAGTATTCGTATTTGCTACATTTTGAAATATTTAAACTGAGTATTTTGTTTTACTAAATTGTTTAATCACTTTATCCAAATTGAAAAGTTCACATGCACTACAATTTTTTGCTTTAAACAACTTGGGAAAGTTTGTGTGACAGTGAGTTAAAACAGAGAGAGATTAGGCAGATAACCGTGGACCTCCATGGATCTGGTTCATTCTTGGGTATGGCTTCCAGATGCCCAAAGATAAAATATGCAGATGCTTTTAAAGCTCAAAAGGTCAGATTTGTCGAGTTCTTTTTCTGTACCAACATGGTGTAAGACACTGGTCAGCGAGTACAATGCAAAAAAGATTGATTACTGATTGTTTTGTTTTTTTTCAACATTTCCTATGATATATGAAACTTAAAAGGTATAAAATAAAAATTGTATGGAGGAAAAACAGGGAGTCTTGCAAGTCTTAGAACTTCAACCCAACAGTGAAGTACTGGGGTGGCAACATTATGTTGGTTGGAGGCTACAAGAGGGGCAGGTGTACTTCAGAAACTCTATTGGATCTGGACAGTAGAGCATTGTCAGGAAATATCCAAAAATAATTTCAAGACATTAGCCTGGAATTAAAGCTTGGGCACAAACAGGCTTTTAAGTGGAAACAAGACCCCTACAACAAATTACTTACAAAGTGGCTTAAGAACAAGGATAAAGCATTTTTGACTTTACCTTAACCACAATTAATCTCATTGAGACACATATAAAATCTGTTGACTGACCTCAGAATATGTAGTTTCCGTGTGCAAGTGTACACACACATTAAGTTCTGTCAGAAGGACTGGGTAACGATTTAAAGGGGCTATTGTTAGAACCTAGGGATTTTATAGCCAAAACTTGTGAACCAAGTCAAGCAGTTTAAAATTAATGCTATCAAACACAAAGAAGATGTATGTGAACCTATTACGTTGAAGAAGGTAATACCAACTTCCTTGTCATGTTATTCTGTTATTTCTTAAATGGAAAAAAAATTGTATAAACGAGACAATTTAATAAACCTTGTATGAATTTCTGACAAATAAAGACTATTCCAAAGTGAGTTGTGAGGGTCAGCCTGGGGCATCTGGCAGAGCCCTCAGTCAGGGATGCATTCATCGACCACTTCCAAGAAAGCTTCAAATTCTTGAAGGCTGGGGACATGGAGTCTGAGTGAACCAATCTGTTTTTATTGTCCATGCTGTTGCCTGTAGCCATGAATGTAAGGTCTGCAGTGCCTGTCATGGCAGCAGCCCCTGAACCCAGTATTTTACTTGGCAGCAAGGCATGCTGTCAAGCTGAAGAAGGAGTCCTATTAGGCCTGATTAGCTTGTTGAACTCATGAAGCTGCAAGCAGATACCGCAAGGCCAAACATGCCAGGGACATGGCAGAGAAAAACACTCAGCCTGGGAGGAGTTTAGATAGCAAGGAGAAAGGCTATTGGTCAGCCTCAACGTGATTCTGCTAAACCATCTGGTACCCTGGAGGCGGAAGTAATGCTTTGCTAAGGCTGTTTTCAGTAGGAGCGGGGAGCTACAGAACTTGATTAAGGTGCCTTAGAACAATAAAAGGAAAACTTTGAGGTGAAAGCAGAGACAGACTGCTTAGAGCTGAACTCATTCATCACCCAGGCTGAAACCACCAAGGTGGGGCATAAAATCAACAGTAGCAGTGTTTCAGGGGGATGAGATCTACCATAGGTAAGTCACCTTAGACCTCTGGAAGCTGTTGGGTTGTCATGGCTGACGTGTCTTCAAAATTGTGTGGCAGTCAGGCACAGTGTATCTGAACTAGCAGACTGACATGGTAGCCCCCCCCTTACAAGAAAGGGGGCCAGAGGGTGTGTTCTAACTACACTTCTTTGCTATTACACAAAGGCTCATCCCAGAATTGTGGAAAGGCTTCAGGAGGCGCAGCGTGGGTTTTGTCCTGGCCGTGGAACAATATACAAACTTTACACCCTCTGCAGGGTACTCAGTGGATGGATGGAGTTTGTCTAACTAGTTCACATGTACTTTGTGGACCTGAAGAAGGTGTTTGACCATCTCCCTTGTGATACCCTTTGGGAAGGTGCTCAAATGTATTGGATGGCCCCTTTACTAGGGAACATACTTTGCTAAGGACCATGCAGTCAGTGTAGAATCAGAGAGAGAGCCTGGTCCTCATCGCTGGCATTGAACATGTTGAAATTAAAGTTGTTTAAAAAAGAACAAGTTCATCATATAGCACAGTTGTGAATCTCCTTCTCAATGATGTAAGTAGCGGGCTGACTATGGTCAAAGTTTGGACATTTGACTTGACTGGCCAACAGCACAGGTGTGTCTTCTACTAATTATATAGATATTTATGAGTAGTAGTAAAAGACCTGCTTGACATGGTGTTTGTTGGTGTCATAAAATATGCGTGGTGGTCTTGTTGTAAACTGTCATGTAATGTCAGTGCAATGTCTAGTGCAATGAGTATTGCTTGTCTGCATGTCATGCCTTCTTGATTGATTGCTGTAGTTACCCACAGCACCAGTCTTGTCACTCATGGGTCTCATTTTCTCATCCTCCCACTATTTTCTTTAACCCCAATTTTGTGGTTGGAAAAAAATTGCCACAAAAAATGTTTGTTCTATTACTTTGTGCTTTTCTTCAACAAATTAAGAACAAAGCAAAGTTAAAAAAAAGTTTGACACGGACCATGCAAAAATCGTTTGAAAAGACATTGAAAAGACGACATGATATATGTCGAAACTATGTCTATATTTGGTTGAAAAGTGAATGGTGAAAAATCATAATTTTTAGATCATTGAAAAGCTTGTCGTTTAAAAGTCTATTATTGGACTGAGATTGGACAAAGTCACACCAGCCAAACACAGCCCAATTTACAAGAACAGCTTCTGGAATAAATCAAAACTGACCAGATTTAACCTGAAAACCAAAAGGATGTCTGGTGTTTGGAGATGAGTATGTGGCACTATGAAAGTGAGTCACGAAACTAGTAGCCCCCCCAATTTTGTTTTTGTGATAATCAGTCTCAGCCAGAAACTAGGCTGAGAACAAAGGTGCTTCAGTTTAGCTGCATTTCCGAACTAGATGTAGAGCCGCAGTTAGCACCAGGCTAAAGGAGATAGGCTAAGGAGCGAGGCTAACGGCTTGCACCTGGCTCGCTTATGTAGGCTCAGTGGGTCGGCTTAATGTGTTCTAAAATGTGTTCGAAACTTATATATTATTTGAGTTCAGTGAGTTAATGAAAGTATGTTTGTGTAGTTGTACGGTGATGTGATGTGACGCTCAGCGGGTGACGCTCTGGCGGGCGGAAGAAGCTCGTCAGTGCTTAGAGGACAGCTTGTTGCAGCAGATGCTCGGAGCAGATTTGTAACCGCTGTATTTTCTTGTTGCAGTTTAAACTAAATAAATGTGCTACCAGAGGAGTGACCTGGCCCATCATTCTCTTAAGTGTAACATATTTTGGCGAGCCAGCCAGGAGGTGGCGCTAGAATGGCCCATCATTCTCTTCAGTGTAACATATTTTGGCGAGCCAGCCAGGAGGTGGTGCTAGTGAATTAACACCATCACCAACCACCTTCCTTCCCAAGAGACGAACAAGAAAGAAAAAAAATGGAAGCAGCACAGCTTCTGCGCGATCGAGTGAGTGTAACCTTGTGGCAGTTGGAAAGAGAGCATCTCGTGGACGTCTGCAGGCGACTGAAGTGTTCCGGCCTGGACAGCGGAGAGCCTCAAAGTAAAACCAAAAGGACACTCATCAGGTTGGCAGAGGACATGTTTGATGAGATAGAGAAGAGTGAAGAAGAGGATCAAGTGGAACAGTTTTATAAAGAAACAGCCACATATATCCAGAGACTAAGTAAAGTAATGTGTCAGTCAGAAGAGGAATCCTCATTTAAA
>JAUZNJ010036459.1:0-11846 GCA_034780135.1 Jordanella pulchra
TATGTAAAGCACTTTGAAATGCCTTGATGCTGAAATGTGCTATACAAATAAAATTTGATTGATTGATTGATTGATAATATAAGATATATCAATTTGATTATCACAGATCAAGTCATTAACTAACAAAACTTTTTGAAGGCAGAGATCTTATGTTGAATAATCATATTTAATTTTTTTCTTTTTTCTACATTTGAGTCCATTGAAAATTTAGCTAGATTGTCATGATTGTCACGATTCCTCCTTTAGGATTCTTTTCTGATTTATTTGATTTTGGCAGTGGGTACAAGCACTGTTGGGGTGGGTTAATGGATGGGTAACAGTAGAGAACTTGCAGAGGGGTGTGTTAAACGAGGACTCTGCTTCTTGAAGGAGTCCCTACATCCTTAAAAAATTAACTCACCAAATTATTTGATTCATAAATCTACAGTCTTGGAATTAAGGCTAAAATGAGCTGCTTTGCTCACATAGTGTGATGTTTACAGAGTTTTAACTGTATTGTCTGCTGTTTTACATTAATAATAAGCAATAAGCATGGTTTTAGAGTTTAGTTTTTGCAAGCTGGCACAAATTAATGCAGCAGGATGGCATGTAATATTCTAGAAGTTTAATTGGTCAGAATTAATTGTTTGGTTACGCAGAGTACAAATGAAATCTCCACAAATAATGTAGTTGCTGGGCAATTTAGCTAAGCTAAGGAAGAGGTGTCTGAAAAAGGAGGAATTATCCTAGCTTGGCCCATAAAGGTTATCTAAATGTAGCTTTACTGAAGAAATTTCACATTGAATGATAAGCTATCTTTCCTGCCTGTGTTCATTGACACCAGTCAAGCAGAAGGGTAAAGAGTTGTGTAGCATAGTTGTGACCTCATGAAAATATGAGCAGAATGAAGCTCTGTTTCCAACTCCTATTATATTGTCTAAGTGGGTTTCTTAGAAAAAGACCATGTTAGCTTTTAGTTGTTTAATTCTAGTCATTACCTGCGTCAATTTGACAAGTTTATTTAAACCCAAGATGTTCCAAAAAGGAAACTGAACATCAGACAGCATACTGCCCTGATGAAAAATGTTTTGGCCTTATTTCTGAGCTTACCACTGATTCAAAATAAGTTTTCATAAGAGTTGAAAGGCAACAAGGAAGGGGCCACTGATAGACACAAAGGAACCAAACACATGGACAAATTGCTGTCATCCTAATCTGGGAGGAATTCTCCTGCTCAAACAGTAAAGACATGGTCTGAGGGCCTCATTGTTGATATCATTTATTGTTTCAAATGTACAAATTATATTTGAACTTGAATTTGTTACTTTGATATGAGATATTAAATCAAAATTTGCTTTAATAGTATTTAAAATACTATTAGATATCAGCATCACTACTGTGCTAAAGGCAACTTTTAATAGTAACGTAATATTTTTTTTGACCATTTTTCTTCCCATGATGCGACCATGACACTGTCACCTCCTGAGCTCAACAGTTTTATAACAGACACCAACATCCAGCATTGTTTTGTTTTGCTGTTCATTTCTAATAAACCTTTTTTTCAGCTTATGTCAACATAAAAGAATGACTTACAGCTAAATCAACTTTACTTGCCAATGAACTGTAAAGATAGATAGAAATTACTGTACATTTGTTTAAATCCTGTTTTTGCTCCTAAAACCAAGAAACACAAGATTTGCTTCTCCCCTGAAAGCACCTCTACATAAGGAGAACTTTTAAATTCTGTACCTGTGAATGCACCATAAGGAACCAATTGATTAATTTTGCTTTCAGTGAAAGTAAGTTGATTTTTCTTTTTTTTTTTAGAGGCAAAATGAACATTTGCTGTAAAAGAAAATCCATATGATAGCACACAGTCTGATTTCAGTCTGTAAATGTAGCAACACTTGCATTTTTACCTCAAACAGATTACAGCAGTTTGCAAAATGTGACAGAGGATCGTCGTGTTTGCAAAACAATCATCTGTGATGTTTGGGACTGAAGTTCAAGTTCTACAAGAACTGTTTTCATTTCTTTTACTTTCTTTGTTGTGCAGATGTCGTGCATGTTCTACTACATTACACACATGGTGCTACATTTTCAGAGCGAGGTTATAACCAGAGTAAACTCCTACGGTGACCTAATTGGAAAATTTGAGGATTTTGGTGTTTCATCATGTTATGTCAGCATGTGCATTGAAATAGGGAGCTGATGAAACACCATAAAACAAAGGAAAGTTGGGATTAAGTAGCTGCAGAACTCTGCTGCTCATTTTCTTTAGAGAGCAAACACACACGCACAGACACACCGCAAGACTCTGTGTTTAATTATCTGGGAAAGAAATGAACTGTGAGAGATGGCTATGAGGAGTGTTTGCGTGTGGATACGGGTGCATCTGTGTGCAGTGAACCTTTTCCCTGCATCTGCCCCTGCGTATGTGTTTGTGTGTAGCTGTTATTAGAGAACACAAGAGAGCAGTTGGTTATGGGAAAACAGAAGGAGAAGTGAGCGGTAATTCCTCTCATCATGAATCATTTATGAGCATTTGTGTTCGTGTGGACCTCTGGATGTGTGTTTTTTATGGCCGCCCAGCAAATGATCTGCTCCTGCTTTCACTGGATTACAAGATGCCACTTTTAGTATTCACCAACCCTGCTATCACTTGCTGCCAAAAGCAAACAAAGATTATAAAACCCATTTTAATGTGCACTAACACTTATCTGGCCTACTGTAATGCCTGTACCCTTTTAAAGCATCATTGAATTCAATTATCTAGTCAAACTTAGAGTTAGATCAATGTAGATTTGAAAACACTGTCCACTATTCTAGCAACATGCTTGGAAAATCTTTTGATAAGGATGGATCAAACAGGTTTTATCAAGGGTCCACCACTGACATAGCTGAATCGCATGTCTTTTGAATGCGAGCTGTGTGAGTAATGGGCGATGGATGGTCTTGTAGTCTCCTTAGTTGCAGAGAAGGCGTTCGACCGCATGGGATGGTCATATCTTTTTCATTCTCTCCATCACTTTGGGTCCCAACTTTATCAGCTGGATTGAACTGCTGGCTTAAGCAATTTGAAGTGACTGTATTCAGTGTCAACACTGATCTGGGACCAGTAAAATTTCGTTACATGCCGACAATGTTCTGTTGCGGCTGTACGGTGATACAGTGGTCTTTCTGCATGGAGTTTGCATGTTCTCCCCATGCATGCGTAGGTTTTCTCCGCGTACTTGGCATCTCTCAATTGTCCCTAGGTGTGAGTGTGTGTGCGCATGGTTGTACGTCCTTGTGTGTCTATGTGTTGCCCTGCGACAGACTGGCGTCCTGTCCTGGGTGGACCCTGCCTTATGCCCATAGCGAGCCTGACGGATGATGATGAAGATGGATGGATGAATGTTCTGTTGTTTCTCTCCAGACCTAACACTTCAGTTGAGAGAGTCATTTCAGTTATTCATCAGTTTGGCTCATTCTCAGGATTCAAAATAAACTTCCCCAAATCCTAGGCCAGGCAATTGGGTAGACAACTTGATATCCCTAGTCCCCCTTTTAAGGTTTCCCCTGCAGGATTTAAATATCTTGGCATATTTGTCACACCTGTCTTCAATCAGATGTTCAAAACAATTTTTTTCTTGTTATTTGAAAAAACGCTGGAATTGTCCTTCCATAACTTCGCTTCTTAAGATGAACATTCTCCCAATTGTTATACCCAATTAGAATAATTCCTATTTTGTTTAGTCAAAGGTGGATCTAAAAATTAAAGTGTTGTTTTGGTTCCTTTATCTGGGCCAAAAGAAGTAAATTCATAAAAATCTCAACGTTACAGGTACCAAGAGAAATGGGAGGTTTTAGATATTCTAGACCTCAAAAAATATAAATTGTGTTCTCTCATATTATATGCCAGAGGGTGGATATCTGGAAATTCATCCATAGCGTGGCTGGACGTAGAGGCCGTGTTATCTGCCCTCTTAAAAGCCTGCATTTTCTTAAAAATATGAAAGTAAGAAACAATTGTAACAAGCCAATCACTGTGAATACAGTCAAGACGTGGAGGACGGTTCAACACATGAGCACAGATAGAGGGTTTGTCAGAGGGGTTTTGACACTCCAAGAATCGAATGCCCTTCAATCCGCCCCCCTCACTTTTATAAAAAATCTGATTGAATCTGTGATTATGGCAAACCTAATGTTGTAAGTTGTTATATTTTGAATTCTGAGTAAAATGAACTTTTAAGTCAGGCTAATGTCACTGTAGTGGCACTTAGCATGCTAACGCTAGCGAAACTGCTAAGGTGAGCATTTTAAACTGTGAGCTGCAATGTTAGTTACTAACAGCCAGTCAGATATCATGGCTGATATCAGTCCAGTAATTTAGACTAGCACAATGTGTTCAGTTGAAGGTGAATCAGTGTTAGCATTTAGGACAATTGTGTTGTTGTCATAAATGTCTCCATTAAATTGACTCCAAAGGATGACTGAGTCTGTTAGCTTGTCATCTCGCCATACATAGCTACACAGTCCATTATTTTTTAGAGTCTAGAATCAAACTTTGTAGGCCTTAAATCCAGCTCATTTCTCATTGGTCTACACAATAAACATATCCAAAATCAAGACAAGAGTAAGTTGTCTAATGTCCTAATTTTCCGTGCTTGAAAGAACATTTTGTTACAATGGATTTTTAATAAATGTCCTATTACTTTTGGGTGGTAGAAGCTTATTTTGGAATATCTCCCTCTTGACTTTCTAACATGCCTCCTCCACTGTAATACTGATGTTTTTAAATGCATATGGAACCTCTACCGTCTCAAGCATTTAGAAATCCTTAAATGTAGACTATATAATCGTGGAAGTATGTATGCCCCCTATACCTTATCTCTTCTTTTTGTCTCTTTTGGACTGCACTGCTGAGCCTTTGTTCTGTGTTATGTTGTTGTTATTAAACAAAAAGTTAATAAACATATGATGATAGAGGCACAAAGCCCTGGGTGCGGTTTGATTTTACAGCGGCGAATGAGTAACGTAGTATGCTTGGCATAAATAAGAAAATGTCCAAACTGTGATACAAAATATTACCATGTATATAATAGAGAACCCCCCCCCATTTATTTATTTATTATAATTTTAGATTTTCCCTCTAGATATCTCTTTTCCCTAATCTGTCAACCTGTCAACTGTTTAGTGTTTGTTCTGCATTGCTCTGTCACTGTGCCATTGTAACTGCTGTTATATTACTTAGAATGGGCTCTGTTGCAATAAAAATACAATTAAAGAACACCCCCAACTTAATGGCTAAAGGTAACCAATACAGTTAGGTTAGAATACCCTCAAAATAATCGCTAAAGCTAACAGAAAAGGTTAGCTTAAAATGCATCCATACTAATAGCTAAACCTGGTTCAACTAAACTTATCATATAATACATCCAAACTAATGACTAAAGCTACAGGCTAAAGTTTACTTATAAAACCTTTAAAGTAATGGTTAAAGCCATCCAAGAATAATAGATTAAGTTAGCTTAGAATACATCCAAATAGCTAAAGCCTGCTAAAGCTAATGGATAAAGCTAGCTCAGAATACCTCCAAACTAATGGCTAAAGATGGCTAAATCCTACCACATACAGGCCTCACCAAGCCAACCTCCTGCACACACAGAGAAATGCTGCTGAGGAAGGCTTTTATGAAATAGTATTTACATTAGGTAGCACAGATTCTTGTATTGTATGAATTAGTGACGGCCTGTGATCCCAGTAGCTTTCTTAATCCCCTGCTGTATGAATCAGGCTTTCATTTATTCCTGTTGGGATGCTGCAGCTGAAGAGTGATTGGCACTGCTGATTTACTTGCCTGTTGTAGGAATCAGGTGCCAAAGCCGTGCTGTTTGGTTGCATGATTGAAATGATTTGGCAGACAAGTCAAGACAAGCAATAATTTCGATTTATCTCTTCCAGTGATTCGGTTTACTCAAACGATCTCGTTATGTCAATTTTTTAAATGCACAGAAATGCAGAGTAACCCACCACAATAAAATCATGTAAACTTCAGCTTTGATTTACAGGTCTCAGGGTAGAGTTGGATGAAATGATATTTGGCTTTCAGAAATTACTTTCTTTAAGAAACTTTAAAAATTAATATGTTCCCTTCATTCTCATTCATATTGGCTACTTTGTTTCCATCTGTCACCTTAAATCTAAATAAAATTGTAATTACAATGTTGCTAATGTAATCAGATGCAACCAGGTTCAAGGGCGTTTTTTTTTTTTTTCTTCTTTTTTTTAAGGACACAATAACACAAATGGCTCTTTTTTGGACATAAGGGAGGTTATGGAACATCTCAAATCTGAAACATCTATCGATCTTTAATTGCATAAAACATGTTTTTGGACTTGGAGAGGAAGTGAGAGTACCTTGAGAGAACCCAGACATACACAGGGAGAGGCTGCAAGCTGTGTAGATAGAACCCTGGCATTATTACACCAAAACATTAGTGCTACAAGGCAATGATGCAGCTCATTAAAATCATATCTGCCATTACAGGCATTCTCATTTCCCATCCCTGCATGTGTTAATTTTAGGCAGATGTTTGGGTTTTTTGATTATTCTTTTACTTCCTCTTACCACTTTTTTGTATTGTAGATCTCTGATATCAGTTCTTTCTATAGTTTTATTCAGTTAAGTGTGATTTATCCTTTGAAACACACACTATTTGTCACTATGTCTCACCTTATTTCGAGGGGGAAGGACTACAGTATGGGTATTAAGAAAACAGCATCGTTTCGGTGTTTTCAAACACTTAGATAGTCACACCAAAAACAAGATTTGAAGATTATTTTTTCTTGCATTTTTAGATAGGCATTCACTGCCATCAGGCTTTTAGTCTCCATCCATATTTAACATCTAAATAATCTCCGAACATCATGGGTGATTCATCTGGAGGTAGTGATGGCTGGAAGAGAGAAAATTTTCAATTAACCCACTTTGATCAGCCTCCTAAGTGTTTTTTTATTTTTGTGCTGGAGGAGATGTGGAGTCCCTCTGAGCGAAACACTGCATGTCTTTTTTAATTTAGCATTCTGTTATCATGCAGGATCATCTAACACCCAGTCCTTCTAACTGTGGTGGGATTAAGACAGCAGACTCTTTGCCACTGTCAACCAACATGGTGGATTAACAAAAGGGTAAACGCGGGGCAGTTTAAATTATTTTCTCCTCCCTTGTTTCCCAGCTTTTTTCCCTAAACTGTGCAAAATTGTAAAGGGGAAGATTTGTAAAGACATGGCACATTTTATAAACTCAGGAATGTGTTGAAAGGATTAATAGTGAACCCCTTCCAGGTCAGAGCTTTTTAAAATCAACCTTTGCAGAACTTGAAGCTACACGTCTTTTGTGGTTTGACTTGTTCAGCTCCACATATCTAAAATCTTAACTAATCTTCTTTGCAAAATGTTCCAGTTTGGATGACAGCAACTTTGAAGTCTTGGAGTCATTAGCCAAGTTTATTCAAAGAGAAGAGGAATTGAATTACTTTGTTGCCCCACAGTTCAGCAATTCAGCAACATGTAAGAAAAAGGGAAAGAAGAAGAAAACATCCTTTAGAGTTATTACAAATGGTGTAATTAGACCAAATCAAATGTGCATCTAATTAGTGTGTTGTATAAAAGTTCTTGCTTAATAGTGCCTTAAAACAGTAGCAAGATAGCAATGGTTTAGGTTAGCTTAAATTAGTAAACAGCAAGAGGCCATTCAAAAAGAGAACTAGAAAAATCCAAACTATCTGAGTGTTTGAAGACACCAAAACGATGCGATGTCTTTTAATACCCATATTGGAGTCATTCCCCTCAAAATAAGGTTAAAGACTTTAATGACATCACTTTGACCTTTACACCAATGACCCAGGACTTGTTAACACCTTGAAAATAATCTAAAGTTTAAATCACCTGTCAACTGAAGGCAAGGCAAGTTTATTTGTAAGCACAATTCAGTACATGGACAATTCAAAGTGCTTTACATGAAGTAGACAACAGAATAAAGGAAACATAAAGGGAGAATATAAGCAGATAAACATTACAGACCTGCATAAAACAGATAAAACAGTTGGACCACAACCTATAAAAAACTGTTTAGCTTCAACAATCAAAGCCAGCTCTAAACAAATGGGTTTTTAACATTGACCTAAAATAACTTTTAGCCCTTTTACAAACTTCTGGGAGTTTGTTCCAGATCAGTGGAGCAGAGGAACTAAATGCTGCTTCTCCATGTTTGGTTCTGGTTCTGAGTGGAACTACGTAGAAGACCTGAGAGGTTCTGGGAGGTTGATCCACTGACAACAAACCTGTTCTGATCCATTCAGTGATTTTTAGACTGACAGAAGGATTTTAAAGTTTATTCTCTGAGCTGCTGGGATCCAGTGGGAGGACTTCAGAACCAGGCTGATGTGCTCTACTTTCTAAGTTCTAGTGAGAACACTGGCAGCAGCGTTTTGGATCAGCTGCAGCTCTGATGGACTTTTTAGTCGAACCTATGAAGACTCTGTTGCAGTGATCAGTTCTACTTATGATCAATGCATGAAGGAGTTTTTCTAGATCCTCCTGGACATTAATCCTTTAATCCTGGAAATGTTCTTCAGGTGCTAAAAGGCTGACTTAGTAACGGCCTTTATGAGCCTCTGAAAGGTTCAGCTCTGAGTCCATCTTGACACCAAGATTTCAGCCATAATCAGTGGTTTCTAGCTGCAGTAGCTGAAGCTGTGAACTAACTCTGGATTTCTGCTTCTTTGGTCCAAAAATTATCTTAGTTTTGTTTTTATTCAGTTGGAGAAAATTATGGCTGCTCCACCTACTGATCTGTTCTATACATCTAGCAACGCTCTGATGGTTCATAGTCACATGGTGATATTGTGATGTAAAGCTGTGTGTTGTCTGCATCGCTATGGTAACTGATCTTGTTGTTTGCTATAATCTGATCTAAGGGGAGCATGTAGATGTTAAATAGGAGGGGCCCCAGAATAGATCCGTGAGGAACTCCGCATCTGATTTTTCTGGTATCTGATTTGAAGTTCCCTACTGACACATAGAAGTCCCTGTCCTTCAGGTAGGATTAAAACCACTGCAGTGCTGTACCAGAAAGGCTGATCAAGTTTTCCAGACGCTCTAATAAAATCGAGTGATCAACGGACTCAAATGCTGCACTGACGTCCAACAGTATCAGTACTGTGGTTCTTTTAGAGTCTGAATTTATATGAATGTCACTGATCACCTTAATCATGGCAGTATCTGTGTTGTGGTTGGGTGAGGAAACCTGACTGGAAGACATCAAAACAGCTTGTTATTGTTAAGAAGGCATTTAACTTAATTGAACAGTTTGCACAAATAGTTTCACTCATCCCATGTTAATAAACTGCTTGCACCTAAGAGTAGTTTCGTTTGGGAATAAAAACTTTAAAATCCTAAAAAAAAAAAAACCTGCAATATACAAAGCAAGCAACGGGACAGAGAGGGAACAGCAACGAGCTTTGTTTGACATTTGAAATTGCATAAAGCATGGCAGGTGGTGTCCCCTCGTCTTGAGAAAAGAATGTGTTCTTTTATTAACATTTAATTTGAGGTTAGACTTGAGACAAAATTACAATGACTTGGTCTCGTTGCTCATATTCCTTTGCTGTCTTTTAGGATAAACTCCTTTTGGATTTTTAAAAGCAAATAAAACAAAGGAAAAAAGATCTACAACATTTCCTTTAAAAAAAGAAAGTTTGGGAAAGATAAAACAGGTGAATTCCTAAACAAGGCACTTCTTGTACATGTATACTTTATGTTTGTGAAGTGCCCAGCAATATTCAGTCAAAGACACCCTATGGAATTCTAACAATATAAATGTAAGTGTTTAAAGTGCCTGGACAATGTCAGCAGGTAGTACATGATGATATCTATAATTTATATGATCAGGGTTCAGGGGTGTTACCGTGTCAAACATGGTTCGACTTAACAGTCCAATGCTAAGCTTGATTTACAGAGGCTCTCTGCTCACTGCAAGTGAAATCAATACAAAGCAAATCAGTACTTGGACAAAGAGAAAGGCTGGCCAGAGGCAGCTTTTTTACCATCAGGCATATTTACTGTAAGGCCACGGCAGACAATTACCTAGCTCTTGACCTTAATCAACTTTAAAGACATTAAGGCTGACTGGCAGGAGACAGAACAAATAAGAGGTCATCAAGCTACTTTTAAATGAGTGCAGCGAGGTGTAATGTAGGAGAGATTCAATGCAGCCTCCTAACAAGGAGACAAGGAGTTGGATTGTATTTGGTCGATAAATGCTCCTTATGGAAGACCATATCTGTTAGCTGAAGAAAGAAATAGATGAGATAAAATGATGTACAATGATGTGGTTAGCATGATAAAACTGTAGATCAGATGTCAACTGATGTCACTCTGGTATAAACTCTTTATTCGACTTTTTAAAGTGTAATTTGTTGCTGCCCCTTGGTCAGGAGTCTCGGCAGTACCATTCCCACACATATACAATACATCGTAGTTCGTCATCGTCTGGATCACATGTTACTCTGTCCAGGCCCTGCTAGTCTGCCAATTATCAGGTTAATAGAGAGTGGTACAAATTAATGCTTCAGACGGTTATATTTGCACAGGGGAACCCTGAACCTTCTCCCACAGTTCATAAGAACATATTCTGAGCACATGTGACCCATGCTATGAGCTTGCCTGATGGTAGCCTGCTCAAACAGGTGCTGTGGAGAAGATACATCTGGAGTGTTAATAATCTTACTTGCCATCTTCACCAGGCTTTGAATTTGAGTTTTTAATTTAAAAGTCAGATTTCCAAACCACCCATAATGCCATATATAAGGATAGAGTCGATGCTTGCCCTATAAAAGATCAACATTATCGCTTTAGAAATGCCACACAATCAAAGTCATCTAAGAAAATCGAGACACTGGTTAACCTTTGGACAAACATTGGTCACATGTGTGCGCCAGCTCAGATCACCATCTAAGTACAAACCTAAACATTTGAAAACTGTAACCTGTTTGATGGAGCAGCCATGGCTGGCTATGGGACTCCTGTCGCTTATTGATTTAGGATCCAGAAATAATTCAACAGTTTTAGAGGTGTTTATCTGTAGCTTATGAGAGTCGCACCACATAACAAACTTATCTACAGCAGCGTTATGACTGTACATCTGTATCAATGAGACTTTCCTGTTAAAAGGAAATGAAAAGATTTATTAACAACTAATCTAGAAGCCCAAAAGCTACCTAGAAAAACCTCCAAAGCAATCACTCGTGTAACTGAGTTCATTTGATGCTACAGTGGAGTAGATGTTTCTCAGTCTGGGAGCCCCAGACTGACAAAGCCATGGAACAAGGATCCCCTGAGCATGTTCAATCCAAGAGAACCTGTATCCTTAAACACACCTGACTGTAACACAATCTGATAAGCATAGCTTGGCAAAAGCAAGGCAGGGGGCACAACTAAAGGTTGCTGGACACTGGCCTTCAAGGATTTAAGTTTGAGATCCCTGTACAAAGGGGTCACCACATCAAACCAAAGTTACTGGGATAACAGGGATCCATGGAAAATATTGAAGGTCCTTAGATAGAAAAGTAAACCAGCCTGACTGGATGATCTAGTTGAATTGTCTCTGTAAAGAGCCTTCAGATTACATTCAATTCAATTCAGTTTATTTATAGTATATAGCACCAATTCACAACACATGTCATCTCAAGGCTCTTTACAAAGACAATTCATTCAAATCACACAGTCAGATTAGTTAAAAGTTTCCTATCTAAGGAAAACCAGCTGATTGCATCAAATCATTGACTCGACAGCAATCCCTCACACTAAGCAAGCATGTAGCA
>JAUZNJ010036460.1:0-11846 GCA_034780135.1 Jordanella pulchra
GACGGAAAGCAGAAATCAGCATCTGAACCCTCAGGGCTAAGCCCCTGATATGCTAGAATCCTAGATCCGCCCCTGCCACGGGGTCCCAATATATCACACTCGAGAGTGTATATTCCTTCTTTGCGCGCGCAGCCTCCCTCCTCCTCGCGTGTGGACCCGTTTCTGTGCGCTCCTGTCAACTTTTGTCATCGGTTAGCACCCACCAGTCTGCAGTTGCGTGCTATCCGATGCGGTTAGCCTGAAGTTGCTTTGCTAGCAGAAAAGTACAGCATTAAGAGTCTCCGTTTCCTGGGTAGTAGCCAATCACAGGCGGGTTGCTTTGTCCTGTAAGGTAACGTGTTCAAGGTGAAGAAGTTGATACGAGCGCACAGAAACGGCCTCGCACGCGAGCCTAGATATGAAGGGGGCACTAATCTCTGTAACACCTGCTGTTCGTCGCCGGGTTTTTTTAATTTAGGTTACGATTGTGTCTTGTTTTTTTTAAGATTATAATTTAAAGATTATATTAAATACACAACAGGTCTATTTAAAAGAACAACTAATGAATTAATAGGAAAAATAATTCAGTGTTTTAAATAAAATGCAGGAAAAATTATGTTGCGATAGGATGAAGTAGAGAATGCTCTTTAGAGGATTGTGGGTTGCTTGAAAAATCTGTTTTAATTCAGCCCTTAAAATGATTGTTAAATCATTCAGTGTTGCTCCCCCGCTCTGCTGCACTGTGCCTAGCATCCAGTCTCCCCAGTTAGCCCCCAGAGCTAAACCAGGCTAAAGAGGCTGAGAGCGATCACCTGAGATGAAGATCTGTATTTCCAAGTCTGATGCCAAGGTTTTTGATGGAAAGAAAGTGGCTTGTCCTCTTAAGGTCAAATGAGAGGTAATGTCTCAAGTACAGTTCAAGTGTCTCGGGCTCCTGTTCATCAGTCGGGGAAATGGAGCTGTAGATCATCAGATGGATCGGTGCCACTATCATGCAGATGCTGCACAGTTTGTTATGAAAAAAAGAGGTGAGCCAAAGGGCAAATCCCTCAATGTACTGGTTGGAATATGTTCCTACCCTCACCTATAATTAGGAGATCTGGATTATGGCCAAAAGAAAGAAATCCCTGGATACAACAAGCTCAAATGATCTTTCTTTACATGGTGACAGGGCATTCCCTCCGAGACGCAGCGAGGAGCTCTGCCCCATGGCGAGAGGCTCAGAGTGGTGCCTTCAGCTGAGAGGAGTCAGCTGAGGTGGCTTAGACATCAGTTTTGGATGCTGCCCAAACTACCCCCCCCCCCCCCAAAAAAAAGAGAAAAAATGGGTATGAAATAAGATCCAAAGGATTTCCACTTTTTTCATTCAAAAAATGAAAAACATGAATTGCAAGACAATTTCAAAAGTATTTGTAAAATATCACATTGTGACTCTTTTAAAAAGGGACCATATGAAATGGCAACAACGCTAAAAGTTGTATCTGTGCATCTGTAAAGGTCATGTACGGTGTAGCCATGGACAAGAATGCTGTGGTAAACCGTTTTACATTTCTGAATATATGGATCATGAATCATAGGTAAGCAGTGGTCAGTTTGAGTCAGCTCTTAGAATGAATGGATGTTCCTCTAACCGCATGCCAAGGCTTCTCACATCTTGAAATCATAAATCCACAATCCACCCTGGTCCTTCTCAAAGAGCTTGGTGTCTACTCCTCAGTGATGGATGGTGGTTTCGGCAAACGTCAGGAGCAGCGTTGGAAGTACAATAAAAGGGGAATTTTCTGTTAGTAATCTGGCTTTTTATACATGACTTCAGAAAATAACTGCCAACACCGTTCCCTCTGCTAATCTAGCCTGTGAACTTTAATTCGACATGTGACCTCATAAACTTTTGTGAGATTTACGTTTTCATTTTGAAAATTCTGCAGATTAAGAGAGACTCAGTTAAGATTGATAAAGTAACACTATTTAATTCAATAACTCGGATAATCTGCTGTGGTTGGGATGTGTTTGTACAAACCAAGCCTGAAGCAGATTATTCATGCTTGGCTGCATTTTTCCTAGTTTAGGGAGTTGATACATTGGGTTTATTATTCCCTAGGAGGAGCCACTAGTGTACATTTGTTTTAAAAGACAACAAAACCTCCTGACACACGGAGCACCAGTATGTCATCACATATGACATATCTTCTCTCCATGGAAAATTTATTCTCCTTATTTAAGTTTGTTATTGTTATTCCTGGAAAACAAATTTTCAACTCCAATTCAAGAATCAAAAATAACTGAACAAAGGAGGAGTGAAAATTCAAAACAAATCTTTCAGAGTTTTTCCTGATTTTGTTAATATGTGGTTTTAATACATATTTAGTTAATTATTTTATATTTATCCTGAAAAGATGGTAGTTTTCATTGCAAAAAACACCATAAGTACAAAACTTCATTTCAGCAGTTATAGAAAGAAAAAGCAGAGAAGAAATTGAATTGCATAAGTCCATAAATATATTTAACAGCAGAATAGGAGCCTTTTGTCTGGATTTAATTGTTAAGTAACTAAAAAATATGAAAATATACAAATTGCACAGGAACAAAAAACAGACCATTCGTTTACAGTTCACCCCATAGTGCAAAAAAGTACAGTGTGCTGTGAGATGTCCAACAGTGTCCAGGATTAACAGGGACTTTTCAGGACACCATATATTTGAATAGCCACCGGTGGAGGGTTAGCATTCAAATGGAAGCAGATGAGTATTTGTGCACTTAGATGGGCAGTGAGGAAATGCTTTGGTACAAGCCTTTTGAAACAACGGAGTCCCTTCAGACCAAAAACAAGAAAAAACAAGCAAGCAATGTAGGAAGTCAGAGTTTTGACTGCATGATTAACACCAAGTTATTTTATACTAACAACCTTTTATTTATTTTTTAACAATTGTTTGACAGATCTGTAAAATCATTTGTCTGGAAGAAACAAGGTGAGCATTAAAAGCATCTATTTTAAGGTGGAAACATTGAAGCGTTGTGATTTGTGTGTGTGGAGTTAGCTCCTCTTCCAAAGGTGGGGTTGGGACTGAGACACCCTCCAAATACAATATCTTCCAACATTCCTAGTGACGCGTAGGAAGGATTTGGGAGCTATTCATTTCTCACAGTGTAGGATTGATAAAAGTGTGGTTAAAAAGTGCAAAAGTCATAACATTAAATTCCTTAAATTATGGGGCAGGAAACTTGAGCAGAATCATTACCGTTTACATAGATATGTTGTATTGCTAATAAAAGCACTTCAACATATTGAATATTTGAAGTTTGCTTGAAAGTTTGAAATAGAACCACCAAAGATGACAAAGAAAGAAACGGTATTAAAGGCAAAAATCAGGAGCCAAACCCAGTGTGAGATGAAAGTCCAAATTCAAATACCTCAGTGTTGTGAGAAAAACAGAACCTCTAACAAACCTCCATGACATTGAAAGAGTGATATGTCTGCAGGATCTAAAGTCAAAAAAGTAGATTTATTGATAAGAAACATAAGAGAAAAAAAGATAGGAAATTATCCAGACTAAAGAATATGCAAAAAAAAAAAAAAAAAACAATTTGTGGCAGTTCTGGTAGATTTTTCCCAAAAGGTTTACAGTGCTTGTTGTAAATAGCAGCTCCTATGATTACACAGGAAAACAATGAGTGAAGAAAAATCCTGCCAATGAAACCAGCTGCAATCACTGCATTTCATAAAGCCTAATGTTGCTTTAATGAGCTGACAGTGAAGCTCTGTTTAAGGTTAAAAGGTCTGGGGGATTCAGTTCAACAAAAACTCGGCCTGGAAAAGACCAGCAGTGGAGGACACGGTATAAAGACTGATAAGAGCCAGACAAATAAAAAGCTAGCACACTCCTCTCATTTACACAGACTGGTGTCTGTGGAGCGGACCGTGAAAGTAGGACGAGGTGTTCAACACATAAAACACATGAATCAGAGCCTTAGAGGGTCCAAGGAAGAGCAAAGGTGATTGATGACAGATAAAAAAAGATCTCCCACAAAACCAGATGCATAAACCCCTACAGTATTTCCCTTATGGAAATTATAGCTTATTCCTTAAATTCTTAGTAGTATATTCAGTAAAGCTTCTCTGAAAGAGCTTCATAAGCAACATTAACAAGTCACATCAATGTGGTAAAGTTTCTTTTTTGAAGTGTTCATGCTTTTTTGTCGTGTCATTACACTCTGGTGAAATCAGAGAAAATAAGACACAGACTGAGCCCAATGTGAGCAACAACACTAGAAATTATTATTTTTAAAATCAGGAACAAATCAGTCATCATAAACCTGTTTGAGCAAGTGACCTAAGCAAATATTTAACCATAAATCACACACATGTACAAACACATAAAATAGGAGGAGAAGGATACTAACCCATTGGCTCCAAAACGAACTGGTCTTGAGTGAGAGCCAAAGGAGGCTGGACACAGATGGACAGCTTAGCAGACTGTAGAACAGAGCTGGCCTTTACCTTCACCTGCAGAGAGGACAGTAAACAGTGACCAACCCAGAGGAAAGATGTCTCATCATCATGCTTTATTACGATGCCTTCAGGGTGGCGGTATCTTATGCTCCCTGCAAAAACAAATCGCTACGCTACTGTGAAAAGATTTCTGAATATTAGTGATTAATAACTCCTAATGTACTTCACTGTATTTCGTCATAGCCTGGTGTTCTACACCCCATAATCCTGCTGGCTTGGTTTTGACAGTTGCTAAAACTTTATAATTATAATGTTTGTATGCATCAAAGAAGTCTGTTTGAAAAGTATGAAGATCGATTCACTGATTCTAAAAAGTTTACAAATCCAAGAGATTCCAGATGTTTGACTTTTTTTTAAGAAATTTTTTTATTATTTCAATCTGTGATGTTTAATTTGTAATTGCACATCCACATGCATGTTATTCTCACATAACAAGATGTTGAGATCAGAGTAATTATACGTTAAAAAACACATATTTGAAATATGGGCTCGACTTTTGCAATGAAACCGATGGAAAAACACCATTGGATATCGGAAGTTAGGCTCCAACTGAGTCAGCCCCAGGGCTTCTTAAATACTGATTTGGATGTTTGGTCATGATGTACAGCACCATGCATCCAGGAAAAAATATTATTTGAGGGCTTGTTATTTGGGTTTGTTCACACAGATTGAAGCGCACATAGTAAAGAACTAAACAGGCCAAAGAATAATGGTAAGAGTATATTTGTTACATATATATTCGCTATCTTTGTTAAAGACAGTCCTACCAGCTGGTGATCCATTGGGTTTTATCCATTTGAATAGGTTTATGTTCATGTCAAAACTAAAAGGGGTGAATTATTTCATTTTATAACTACGGAAACAGAGAAACAAAATAATTTACCTGAACAGTAACTGAAGGTACTGGCAGACCATCCATATCTTGGATTAGAGCTTTCTGTTAAGAACATAATAATGGGATTGAAGATTCTGCATTCATGTCTTTATGTTTATGTATCTATATAAATGTGTACGTAAAAAACATGAGTTAATGTGCTTACCGATGATGCATCCAGGGAGGAAAACACAGTGGCCTTAACAGACAGGTCCGCCACAGCATCAGATTTAGGGAGTATATCTAAGATGAAAAACATTTAGTTAAAAGCAGTAAAAGAGGATGCTTCTCTGTACGCTGAGCAAATGCAAGATACTAACTTAACAAAGAACCAAACTTTTGTCAGAAAACATCAGTGCTCAAAGCTGCTTCAACCATTTTTTTACTCAGCTGTTTCAGATTTGGGTGAATTAGGAGTAAAAATTGGGAGTAAACCTTTTCTTTGTCATTGACATGACAATGAACCTATAAACTTCAAACCCTATGCTACTAAATATCTAACAGTGTCTCTTAACAGCAATACAAGGAAAACCTAATTTTTACTCTGGTCGTACTCAATATAAAACAAATGGTTTAAAAGGCACAGTACTAAGGCCTGTTCTTCAAAGATTTAAAATACTGACCTCAAAATCCTGTAAAAATCAGTGCATGTGCAATAAGTGGTCATGTTGCAAATGATCTACAAAGATTGCACTGTATGCACAATTGATAACTGGTGCAAACGTGGTTCCAATCACACTATTTAAAAGAGGATGTTTGTTTGCTTCCTGCTCCATCAATCTGTTCTATTCAAAGGTCTGTATCCCTACTACTACTATTGTAATTTTTGACATACTAAGTATGTTCACATATACTGTACACAGACTCCCTCCATTGTATGTCATTGCACCTTTGTGTCACAAAGACCGCAGACAGTTTTGCGTTTGCCACAGATTTTCAAATAGAGACATGAAAAGTGTTCCTACAATCGTTTTGCCGGGTTAGGAATCACATTTCCAAATCCAGCTCTCATCTTTTTTTATGTTCTACTGATCAGCATCAGTTGTGCATATTGATAAATTTCAACATAATAAACAGACCGCAGCTGCCATTTTGCTGAGACACAGTTTTGGTTGCCTCGGTTAGGAGATCAGCTTTGCACACCATCAAGTTTGCACATGTTTTCTATACATGCAAATCTTTTGAAGACCAGGCCTTTGGTGAATATAAACTTAGGAAGAATATTATTTTGAAACTGCTATATAGGAAAATCCTTAAGATTTCTTCTCTCTACTGTAGTTGTACATGAGTCTCAGATGCTGGGAATTCATGACAGACAGAGTTTGTCGTTTTTCAGGAAGTTAGAGCTTTTATTCCTCTCACCTTGAGTCTTTGTGGCCTCTCTGATGAACTTTTGCAGCTTCTTCATCTCAGTGTCAACCTGCTCATAATCAGCTTCTCTGGCATCCACTTTAGGAGTTGAAAAAAAGGAAGGATCTGTACCCATGTAAGAGGTCAAAAGATGACCATCTGAGCTCAAACTGACCACAACTCCCTTCAGCTCCCTGAGGAAAGGAGAAGAAAGGGTCAATGGTATAACAACTGCCAACTGTTGAGGCCCTTTGCTTCACATTGTCTGTGTAGCACTATTCCTTCAGGATAGCAGCAGGCAGAGATCAATGCTGGTTTTAAGTGGAAATTGAGGATAAGGAGAGTATGAAGAAATGCTGAGTGATGCAATAATGTTTTAACTGTATGGTAACATGCTGCAGATGTGTTTGTGTGTGCGTGATTTCTGTTCCAGTTCACGAGGCGGCATCACATTCATCCTCACACCAGAGACAGCCGGCTCCGAACCTGCACAGGGGGGTGTCTGAGTGAGCATGAAACTTTCCCTTTAACTGCTGCGGTAAGAAACACACCCACACGTGCACACATTGACAAGGTGACATTTACAGTGGAAGGAAAAACCCTTGCAGAAATGCATACAATTTCTTACAAAATATCAGTTTGGTTACTTGTGCGACAATAAGTGTGCATCATGCATGAACAGACTGATGACCAGGAGAAAAAGACAACTTCCAAAATCCAGGCCATTTGTCAGCAGAAGGTTTTTCATGCTGAAATGATTACAGGAATTTTTACAGATTATGCTACAAAGAAGTCGACCTCATTATGTTGATGACTCAAAAAGACTGGTGGCGTGGCGCCAAGCCACTGTATGCCTTCAAACAGGCAAAGCAAACTTGCAGAATCAGCGCTATAATCTGCAAATAAAACAGTCTCAGTATTAGATCTGACCCGTTATCCTCATTCAGTCCCATTCTAGTTTGATTCAGTTCTGAGAAAACTTTCACTGTCTGCTTAGAGTTGCTTAGATTCTAAGCAGACTCTTAAAACTCTTGTGATACATGGAAAGATTAAGATAAAGAAAGACTTTTTATCGTGCAAGAGCGAGTATTTGATGTAAAGAAGCTACATAATCTGGATAATTTTGTGTATGACCTTTGAAAAGTACATCTTTAATGTGCCCTAATTCACATACTTTAGAGATGCAGCAATCAATCGCCCAGAGATCCAAAGTCTTCTACTGACTGCTTCTCGTCAGTGTTCAGTAGGTTAAGCATTTTCCTCTTTATTTCAAAGATTGAGATGTTTGAAATCCAACTTTTAATTTGCTGTGAATGCATTTATTTGACTAAAATCAGACAAAGGTTGCTGGCATTTATCTACCAGGTCTAATATTATGACCACCTGTCTGATTGTGTTTGTTCTCATTTTCCTGCCAGAACAGCCACGACACACTGAGGTATAAACAGCAAACTAAAAAATACATTTAAGTTAGTGTATGAGTCTTAAAATAAGTTTATTTTTCCTTGTTTTTGGCAGGTGAGTAAGACAACTTACAAATGAAATAAGAGGATTTAAGTTTAAAGTAAGGAAATAAATCATCTCAAGTGAATATCCCACATATCTAATATTATTTTAAGGGGAAAATACTCATTGGCAGATCATCTTATCTACCTGCTCAAACTGAGGGAAAATACACCTATTTTAAAACATTTCTAGTTATATTTAGATCCATGTTGCAGTGTTGACTCTTCTACACCCCTGAAGCTTTTGCTGTTGTATCTGGCAGCAATACATCAGCAGCAGACTGTTAATGATCCAATGGGGCCAATAGAGGTCTGATCAGATTGGAGTTAGAAGGTCAGACATGGAGGAAAACTGGTAATCTGAGTTACATCTCTAGATACAAGGGAAAGAAAAGTAGAACAAATAAATGGATGACAATGTCAAGATGTTATTCCCAGTAGACATTTTCTAAATTGTAAGGTATGCATTTAGACTCTGTGGACAGCTGAGAACTGAAAACAAAAAGAAAGTGAACCTGATCGGGAAACTCTGTGTTATCCTGAAGCAAGGCAGGAGGAGACTTTGGAGGCCTGCAGTAAATTGACAGACATCCACAGCGAGCTGCTGGGGTGACTGTGTGCGTTTGCTTTGCACGGTTTGCTGTGTATTTGTTTAACTCTCCCACAGTCCTCGGTGTCCCACAGACACACTGAACAACCTGATGACTATCAAGAGCTTAAAAACAACAGCCTCAAACTAAACCAAACAGCTACCCAGACACACACTATCTCCTACATCTAAACCACACATGCGCAAACAGGATCGGAGACCACATCATTTTTCAACTGTGTTTGTGCTTTACGTTGTAATTGTATCAAATTGCAGTTTGATTGTAGTTGTTTGGAGAAAGACAAAGGACTGGCTCTGACTGGCCCCTCCTCACTGTGCTCCTATTGGTCAGCTGGAAAACATTGTCTGTTTTTTCCAACCCAACGTTTGACACTGGATTGAACGAGCTGATAAGTGAGGCAGCCAACCTACTGCACGTTTCATTTTTGCTGATGCGAGTATTTACGGCTGCATTCAGCCAAAGCGTTTACTTTTTACAGAGTCCTCCATGATTATTGGTGCAGATCGAGTTATAAGGAGACTTGAACTTTGGACTCTACTGCTTTCTGTATGATCAAAAACTAAACTGTTTTCTTTAACCTTGCTTGGGTCAAGATATACTTGGGTTCCTATCCAGTTTTGTTAAACTAAACCTATTTGTTCTTTACAGACCTTACAGAAAATGTAAAAACATGAAGACATTCTTTTTAACTTTTAGCAAGTTTCTGACGTAAAATCAACACCCAATTGCTCTACTGGATGACATGCTCTCCTGACTTTCCTATTATGAACAGTGGCAAAGACAATCAGTTCTTTATTCCACAGGAATTCAGAATTAAATTCGAAATAAGCTTCAACATTCATTATATTGAAAGTATTATAGAGTTTTGTTGAAAACAGTATTTTTTTTTTAACAGACTTTTTTCCCCCACAGAAAATAAATCAGCTCTTCATGGATGAGAACTAACGTCTCGTTTTACCAGAGGGAGTACTCACGGGAAGTTGGCAACACGAACAGCCACAGGCACAAAGGGGAGCTGGGCTGCCCACTGCAGAGTGACGTCCTGGTAAACCAGCAGCATGTTGTTGTGGTTACTTAGCAGCAGGTTTGTGGTGCCATCTTTCACTAAGTAAAAACAGAAAAAGGAGATTAGACAGAAAAAGTGTCATTGTTTAAACATCTTGGTCAATACTGTCAGGAAACAGGCCTACAGTTTATGTGGCAACAAAAAAAGGGGGGGAGACATTTTAAAGACAAATTCTGCACTCAAAATGAATATATTTTTCCATCATTTACAAGGGAAAAAATGCTGTATTTATTAACATTGGTGTCTTGTGGGTAGAAAGTCAGCATTACTTTCATAGAGGCACAATTTGAGTTTTTTGTCTCTCATTCTTAGTTACCTGCAGCGGTGGCACATAATTACAAACCTAACAGCCGTGGAGAGGAATAACAAAATTCCTGTGGTGGGTGGCACTGCCCGTTAGGATGAGTGCACCTCTCACTCTCTTTTACAGTAAAATCATCTCTCTCCGCTTCACATCTGGTTTGAATAAGGAATGCTGTCATCAAGATCTTTCAATGACACACGAGGTCTGCTCTTATAGGTGTACCGTAAATAAAGCTTAAGCACTTCCTTTTCTGAACTAAGGCAAGAAAAATTAAATATAAATACTGCTTATGTATCAACTTGCACCATCCATTCAAACCAAGTGCTGCTGCAGTTACCACCTAGTGAGTTCTGAGGTGACGGCCACACGCAAAACAAAGCTGAAAGAAGTTATAATATAGTAACAGCGGTCAGCAGGGTATTACAGTGCAGGGGTCAAAATGACAGAGTGTCTGTTGATGCCACATTAAAGCAAACACACCTTATTTCTCAACAGATTCCTTAAAATCAGTTTAATTATAGAAAAAGGCTCAATCTACTGGGTGTTTTTTTATTTCGTGTATTTTAATCCCATCTTTTTCACTGTCTCCACAGAAATAGAGTGGATGCCACGTATGGAATAAATGTAAAATCTATTGAATAAAGGTTTAAATATAGTGGGCATGGATTTATGGTTATTTGGGAGGATAATCGAAAACGTCGGTCTGTGTTTATGCAGAAATAATGCTGTAGTTATTATCATTACCTCAAGAATATTTCCTTGATTAAAGGACTAATGTTCAAGCAGGATCTAGAAAAACATATTCATACATTTATCTTTTGCAGGATTATTGCAATTGATTGATTAGTACAGTGCCTTCATTGGGTTGCCTAAAAAGTCCACTAGAGAGCTGCAGCTGATTTAAAATGCTGCTGCCTGTGTTCTCACTAGAACTAAGAAACTAGAGCACATCAGCCCGGTTCTGAAGTCCTTCCACTGGCTCCCTGTAGCTCAGAGAATAAACTTAACAATCATTGTGTTAGTCTATAAATCACTGAATGGATCAGCACCTCCATACATACGTAGCCCATTTGTTGACTGTGGATCAACCTTCCAGACCACTCAGGTCTTCTAGTTCAAGCCTAGTTGAACCAGAACCAGAACCAAACATGAAAAAGGGTCATTTAGTTCCTCTGCTCCACTTATCTGGAACAACCTCCTAGAGGACTAAAAGTGCTTGACTGTTAAAGTTAAACTGTTAACTGAGGTATTAGTTTAAGTTTGTGCTCTGACTGTTTTGTTTGCTCTACTAGCTGCTTAAAGCACTTTGAACTCTTCGTACTGAACTATGCTATTTAAAAAAACTTGCCTTTTGATTGTTTTGTTATTATAAAAGGCATAAAGTTGATTTTTTTTTTAAATAAAATATTCGGCTCTTCCACTATGATAATGCATGGATAGGAAACTGTACCACCATGAGAAAGTTGCTGTAAATAGTCCTTTACAAGACCTTTATGAAAGGAGCACAATGGTAGCATTTTATGTTTCACTAAAAGATCAGAATGAAAAGAAACTAAAAATCAAAAGGGGAAATGAGGAATGTAAAGAAGAAGGGAGATGTAAGGGAAGGATGAGGAAGATGGGTTTGCATCTATGAGCCTTGAAACC
>JAUZNJ010036461.1:0-11846 GCA_034780135.1 Jordanella pulchra
GAGAGGGGGAGAGACATGTGGGAAAGGACCACAAGCCGGATTCAAACCTGGGTCGCCCGCGTCGAGGACTAAGGCCTACATGGGTCGTGCGCGCTAACCACTGCGCCACCTGCACGCCCTATCCAGTCTTTTCAACAGACCAAGGCCACATTTTGTGCACTTTCTATCTCTATAAATATGTTGTTGTCTTTTTGTGCCAAACTTATTGAAGTATGTCTAGAGTTGTATTTAAAGTGACTCTTTAAGTTATCTATCATAGCGATTTGGAAAAGCTTTATCAACTTTAAAAACTTTAGCGTTTTTGTCATATTCCACAAATTTTAATGTATTTTATTGGTATTTGAAAGCCTCATAGGTTAGAGAACAGCAGTGAACAGAAAGCTTCATAAAGACCAGGGAACACTTGTCAAGGACTAAACTATTGAGAAGGTTAAAAGTTAGGTTATAAAGAAATGGACTTTGGATATTTCACTAAGAAGGAAAAGCCTGAAATAAATATAAACCTTCCAATAGAGATGGGT
The DNA here is from genome assembly GCA_034780135.1 of Jordanella pulchra. NCBI lineage: Eukaryota > Metazoa > Chordata > Actinopteri > Cyprinodontiformes > Cyprinodontidae > Jordanella > Jordanella pulchra. The sequence goes on from JAUZNJ010036461.1 coordinate 522, forward strand.
GTCCACCTAAAACTAACGGGTCTTAGAAGGAGAGGATTATTCAAAGAAGCAGCAAGGGGCATCATTGTTAGATGAATTTATCAGCGGGACAGCTAATAGTAGTACCCACCATAAATCCAATTTTTAAGGAAAAGGGATTTAAATAAAATAGTTTTTACTTAAAAAAAGCTTTAAAGTGTATTAATACGAAATGTGTGATGTGTTTGGGGAGGACATGCTAAAGACACCAAGAATGAAGGATAAAAAAAAGGCAAAATAATAATTTAGGAAGTCTTACTTGTAGTTTTGCCTCAGCTAACATGTGGAAACAAGGTGTAGTGTTTAGCTAAGGTCACAATTTGACATTTTGGCCAACCTGATAAAGCACTATAAGTAGAAGAAAACTAAGACCACTAACACCCTAACGAGGAAAAATTGTGGTTTTTAGTCATGTGGTGGATACATCAAACTTGGTCAAAGGTGTTTGGTCAGAAAAGAACCTGCATCAGTTTTACTAGAGATTAATAGTAGATGTAATGTAAAAAAAAAACTCTACATCATGCTGAATGTGCAGAGAAGCTCGGGGGTGGGAGGGAGGGTGAGGCTACTCGAACTGGACTGAACGATGCATGGAGTTAAAGATGGGGCAATCCTGGAGGAACACCTGCAGAAGCTGTTAAACAATCCAAACATACAGCCTGGGCTACAGTGGAGTGGTGTAGATGAAGGCATTATTAAAGGGCAGGTACAACTCCAGCTCTTAATCTATTCAAGCTCTTTGGCACATCTTAAAATTTGTAAAGGTGAAGTTTGTTTTTTGGGGACCAAATACAAATGTATCCCACACTTTTCAGATTTGTTTTGATCATCTATGGCTTTGTGTTGGTATGTCATATAAAGTCCTTAGAAAACCATTCAATTGTGTTGTGTTAAGAATCATAATGTTATTTTCAAGAAAACTTTTCTGGAAATAAAGGTTGGTTCTATTAGACGTAGACTTTAAAACAGGAAAATAATCACAGTCTTTTTGGGGTTTTTTTTCATTCTGTGCTCTAATGGAGAGAGTTAGTGCCTCTAAAATTAACCTGTTTGCTCCCTCTGCAGGAGAAAAGTGGTGCAGCAGGAGAGAAGCCAACCTTGGCAGAAACCAGTCTGTTCCCGTCAGCTTTCCGTCTCTCCACCTGCGAGGCATATCCTGGCCTCCAAGCAACAGACCACATTTTCAGTCATCTCCCCATGCACTCCCAGCAAGCAAAGGTCCCCTGCCTGATGATACCCATCGGTGGGATCCAAATGGTACAGGCCAGACCAAGGTCCCACCCGACTACCCCTTCATCTCCAACATCTCCTCCATTAGAGGGGCCATCGATGTCTCGATTTGAATCATACTGGGGCGGGACCCCCAGGACTCAAGGGCTAAGGACTCCTGGAGACACCTGGTCAGAGTACCAGGCAGCAGGAGCCAGCCACCTTCCTCTCAGCACAGTACCTACTTTTTCCAAACCCAAGTTGGAGACCACGGACTCAAAGCAATATGGCAGCTCACACAGCTTCATCTACCCCCATGGGTCTACCACGGAGGCCACCGAAGGCTGCACCAGAGACAAAAAAACTGTAGAAACTACCCTCGGAATAGCAACCCCTGTAGCCTATTGTGCCGCTGGAGCGCCACCAGAGCGGGAGGAGCCGGCATCTGGCAGCGACGTGGTGGAGGGAGACGCTAAAGGAGACACAGAACAGAGCACTTAACAGTGTCGACACCTTGATATGTCTGACATCCAGTTTTGATTTATTGATTGCTACACTAGTCTTGTTTTTTTATTGCTTTGTTTTTTTATACAGATTTCAATACTATCGTTAACTTAAATGTTTGTTCTTTGGAAACATTCAGGTTGTTATAAAAATGCACTTTTTCCTGTCGTTCCTTTAAATCTCTATATAAATGTATATGCATATACAAATATATATTGTATCTGATTAGATACTGCTAATCTAATGTCTGTTTGAACATGTGTAAAAAAAATAAAGCGGTACGAATAAATCTGTAAATGACCAAAATGTTTCATCATAAAAAAGACAATTCCCTTATAGGTTGTTCAGTATTACTCAAATTGTAGTTTCTTGTGCCTTTTCTGTCTGTTTTCTATAATTTTAAATGTAAACATACACAAAGAGAAGGCTGTGAATTCAGTTTTATTATTATTTTTTTATTTTCTCTGGAGGGTTGGTATTTGGTGTTTTTTGTTTTTGTTCTTCAGGCCATTGCTTTATCGCCAGGGTGATTAAATTACATGGCAGGAAAACCTAAGGAGTGTGTCAAAGAAAGTGCACTGACATTTTTTTTTTGTTCTTCTTTAACTAGATGCTTCAGATCAGAGTTTGTGTCTTAATAAGGGAAATTGCTCCTTATTTATTTTTATTTGATGACGTTGATCCCTTTTTTAAGAGAGGATGGGGATTTTCTTCTTTTTTGTTCCACGTCTTTGTCTTTTTCATGACATTCTTGTAACTTGAACTGGTGGCAAAGATGAGAAATGAATAAATTTGGCTGGTACCAGAGGATCAAGTGCCCTACAGACTTCAGACAGCAAAATTTTTAGTCGCAAAAGAAATTATAATAAAAAAAATGCACCAGGTTTTGATGAGGTTGTGCCTTTTTTAAACAGACAATATCCTGTTTCAACACATCAAGTCGACTGTACAAAGAAATAGTTCAAACATCTCAGATGAATTTTGCTGCAAACTCCAGGTAACAGGTTTTAAACATGAAAATAAAGGATCGGACAATCAGTGGACAATGTTCTAATTTGTTTCGCCTGTTTGTGCTGGTTTAACATGCCAACTCACTTGAACCATGCTGTGCTTTAATTACCTCAGTTAAAAACATGCAATGAAAAATGATTTACCCCCTAACTCCTTTCTGCTTTTGCATCTTTGTCACACACAGATGTTGTGTGACAAACAGATTATGTTATCAGATTAAAGAAGTGAATATCAAATGATGTTTTGATTAATTAAGGGGGGGGGAACTATCTGAACCAACCTGGTACTGTATGAAAAAGTTGTTTACCCATGCCCCTAATTCTGACCTACACATTTTTTTCAGACCTACCTGATGAGTGATCACTGCACTGTTGGAGTAGATTTTGTAAGCAGACCAATTCTGGGATGGTACAACACGCTGCATCTTCTCTCTTTTTGTTAAAAAATCTTCTCAATGTATCTATTCCAAGTTTGGAAACAGGCTTTTAATGTGTTCCAGAGTCATCAAAGAAGTCATTGGCATTGTAATCTGTTATCCAATTCTTTAAGATCAATGCATAATAATTTGCTTTTTAAGATCTTTGGGGAGAATGAAATAAAAATGTTATTAATTGAAGGTAATAACAATAGAGGTAATTGCTTTGGTACAAAGAAGCAGCTTTTCCTCTGTCCATGCTCATATGGGGAACCTTTTCCTGATTGGCTGCAACATTGTCTCAGGTCTTTTTCATGCAAAGGTGTGAATCAGATCTAAGGCAGAGATCTGAAACCTTCTTTAACTATGGAGCTGTTTATGCCTATTCAGTAACGCTGAAAAATAAAGACCAGGTAAAAAGAAATTCTTTCCCATCTGAACATTTTAAAGTGTGTAAAACACTTCAAAATGGGCTCTTCTTTGTTAAAAATGTGTTTTTCTTCATTACTTTTTAGCGTGCCATGCAACAGTTACACTTACCTGCAAATGATCCACAACAGATAAAGTTTCCGATCAAGATAAAAAACACTTTGACCTGAAATAGCTACACTCTTCTTTTTATTTATTTATTTATTTACAAATTACATAGGCTACACAAATGTTGTTTTTTTATTCCCTCAATTTTTTAAGGAAAAGAAAAGACTTTATTGATTGGTATAAATTACATTTTGTTTACATTTTTTCATTGTTGTAAATCACATTTTGTCTTACTATTATAAGTAATAGGAATGAGCAATCTGTGAGCCCCTGCTGTTTCGCCTCTCTACAAATTCTCATTTTAGTACGTATAGAATAAGATAGACCAGCAAAACGTGGTGTTGAGTGCCAACAGAATTATTCATGGCTTTACAGCTTTTGGCAATAGAGGCCAGGCAGGAAATAGGTAGAGAGCAGGAGGGGGGATGACATGGTCTGGAAAAGCTCCCCAGGTCAGGATTCAAACCCTGGGCATCTCTGGAAACATCAATTTCCAACTTCTGGCATAGTATTTTTAGTGGATGTAAGTTTGATTACAACTTTGATTGCACCTTTATAACCATGAATATGATTTTATTTAAAGAGACATTATGTAAGCTTTGCTTAAAAATATTTTTAAAATAACCTTTTTTATTTGACCTTTTAGGATTAAAAGATTGGTAGACTGACACCTCAGCTATCAGCTCATGTCCTATTTTCCGGAATTTACTTCAGGAAGTAAGTTTCTGGTGGATGTGACGTCAAGTGCGTCCATGTTGAATGGGTCCGACATGGCAAGCAATCAAAGAGTTATATTCAAAATGGATTTCTTGCAACCAGCATCCAGCATCAGACACCAATGACAACTCCCCATGAGATGTAAAAACTAAACGAAAAAAAACTTGAAAAGAATCAGAGTGAGCTATGAGAACTAGCAGAAGAGTGTTGCACCTCGGTGTTTTGGCCACAGGTGGCAGTATATTCAGAAAATTCCGCAATGCCTCTTTAAATCATTCAGTGGTAGTTTGAGCTAAAAAAAAATTGTTGAGTCATCATCCAGCTAAAAAGTAAACCTCCCTCTGTTTGAAGTCTTTTAAAGCTTCTGACAGCCTCCATTTCTAAGACTGTTTTTGTTATATTTAGCTCTGTCTTTCAACATGCTGTTAAAGACACACCTCATCCCTACAGCCTGTTATTGCCACAATCATGTCTCGGTTTAGGAATGTTGCATCCAGGGTTGTTTGTAATGTTGAATATTCTTTAAGAAAAGTTAGTTTGTGTCATTTTTGTGTTTTATATATTTATTCTCATTTCAGTTCCTTTCCCAATGGATTCTAATAAAGCCAGTTTTCTTCCAACAATTTTAACAATTCATGTTCAAAGTTTTTCCAAAAGGGCAAGATTTGAGCATTTCATGACAAGTAGTTATTCTGTCAATCTTTTGCCACACCTGAACCATGGATCTTTGCAGATTATCACTGTTCTTTATACAATGTCAATTTATTAGATATTTCTCGCCCGGTTTGCAGCCTTGTTATACATTTTCATGCAGACTGGATGGAGTTTTGATAGAGCCCTTTAAAATGTTCAAGGCTTGTGGTAATGTTTGTCCCAGATCTACTGTGTCTCCTGGTCTCCATGATGCAGTTTGATTGCCACTGATGTCTATAAAACCTCAGAGGCCCTCACAGAAATCCAGTGTTTATACTGTGGTTTAGCAGAACAAAGTAACCCCTTTTTGTGATATTATTATTAATAGTTTCATGTTTTTTTGAACTGCACATCATTTTCTTCAGAATTCACAATTATGATCCACTTTGTGTTAGTTTTTCACATATATTCACAGTGAAATTCAATAAGGTTCGTATTTGTATTGCCACAAACTTTGTAGCAGTTTTTTCTTTCTAGGGATTTTTTTCCTTTACAATCCTTTTTTTTGTACTATTTATATGTTATTTACTTTTAGAAATACAGAAATTTACTGACAAATGACAATATTTTAAGTTTAAACGTCTCACTAAAACACACAGAGTTGATAACTAAGTTGTGTGGTTGCAGAAGTAGGTGTGGATCGTTAGTCACAGTACAAAACACCTATCACTACTAAGTGTGTAAAGAAATAAAATAACACTTATGAAAGCAAAATAAGAAACTTACCCTATACCGCTTATTGGTTTTCTAACATCAATATAGTCGTACACAGTAGTAAAGCAGCCTAACCAATGCTTTCGGATAGACAGTTTCAGACTCACTATGTTGCACTTCAATTATAAGACAATTATAAGATGGATATAGGACAGAGATTAGTTTTAGTTTTGATATGGATAAACAAATGACACATCCTTTCCAATGTATTTCCCTTATCAAATCAAAGCCCACACCAAGTTAAATAGCCCTTCATAAAACCAAGAGTGTATAAACACTAGCCAAGTGGGTCAGCTGTTGGTTTCCTCAGTAAATAATTTCCAGTACAGCTCAGATTTCTATTGCTCATATTCAAAGGGTTTGTTTAAGAAAAAATCAGCATTGCCGCACCCTTCGATGTGAAAATATATTCATCTTGCTGACTCATATGTATTTAACTGTGCATGTGTTCAGCATTATGAAAAAGAAGCCCAGTAATCAGTACAATTTATGCATAATCAGCAGCGCTCTTGATTCACCGGCCTCATAAGGAATAATGTTTAACACAGAGAAGAGCTCAGGTTATATAAAGCTTACATGGGCATATTATTCAGGTTTATCGATGAGAGGTCAAAAGATGATCCGATGACCAATTCATTCAGATCATCCAGAGTAAACTACAGTACATAGATAACATATTTATAAGGGTGAGTTAAGGAGAGGCTGATAATATTCAATACAAAGAAAAGGTTAAATATCACTCTATATTAACACACCCCTTATAAATGATTTATAAATGGTTAATTAATCAATTATTCGTAAGACAAAAGTGATCTAAAAACCATTAAAATGGAGTACGAGTGACTTAATTTAGTAACAATAAGAAACTTTTTTGTAGCTTTCTTATAACTGGTCATTAGTGCCTTATGCAGTGTTTTAATAACATCTTTTTTCCAGCCATTAAAATTGTATATGAAACATATATAATATCTAAACCTATTTTTTGAAAGCATTTTTAAAAGGAAAAACAAGGAACCGCTAAACAGAACTGGGACTGTTTTGTTGTCAGATTTGATATAAATACCAAGTCTAAAAAACTCTACAACTCTATAGTTTTAAAAAATTGTAATATGTTTCATTGATCTTTAGAGTTTTGATGAATTAATATCTGCCATTAAATGCTAAAAACCCAACAGCTGCTGTCTCATCTCCTTGGTCAGCCATGTCTCTCCAATGGCGTGCCTTCAGAGTTTCCATGGTAACCAAGTGTTTGGAGCTTTCTGTCACAGTGGTGGTGCATTCATGTTTAGTTGTATACACTGCTGCTCTATGATTGATACATTTGGGGTTTTTTTATATATATTTTTAATATCATTTGCATCAACGCAGTGTCATTGAAAGAGTTACCTTTGCCACTAACACACATGTTTCCTATTTTAATTCTATAGATTACATTAGTAGTTTGGCAACAAACTGCTTTTCTCTTGGATGAAGACACTAATTTAGCCACTGTGAACTTCATTCACTGGAGAAAATACACCTCAGGAAGGGCTTCTTTGATTTATTTTTCTGTAACTAATTTATCCTCTTGGACCCCCAGTTAGGTATGGCTGGATCTGCTCGAGGTTTCATGTTAAAAGGGAGAGGTTTATCTTACTGTCACCTTATGCTTGCCCAGTTAGAGGCTGGTGTAAAGTCCTTGACCCACTGCAATTAACTGGACTCATATAAACAGCTTTGCAAATTGCCATGATAAATTTGATTGTATCGTGGTTTATCATTACTAGAATTGAAGTAGAGTTTAATCATATTAGATTCTGTTAACTGTTTTTGATTGTATTGAATTAATTTAAGAGCTTCGATAGAATAACGTATTGCTTTGAGTCCAGCTGTTTCCCAATAAGACACATAATATCATCAGGTCCTGAATGACGGAAAACCTATTTGTTTAACTACTGAAATGTTAATGAATTGAATTTCTAGAAAGATGAAGTGAATACATAAAATAGATGCTATACTTTTAATGGACCAGGTTCAGAGTGATTCTGTTATCCTTGCGTTTTGCTGTCCCTTGCATAAAATCAAATTTAGTCAATGCAGTAACCCCCACTGATTTTGTGGTGCTGCAGCATGATGGAGAACTCTCCTCTATCGCAAGTCACTGATAGGGCTCTAATCTATTATTGAGTGATAAAGGAGCACGGCACAAACATTTCTAAAAACCAGATGTGGCAGATAGGAAGTCAAATCTCTTATGTTTCACAATAAAGAGGAAGACACATCTGCATCCCAATCATTTTATGCTTGAATCTTGTCTGCTGCTCTCAGACTGAGAGTAAAATATCCAAATGTTCAGTGAGATTTTACCAAATTTATCTTCTAAAAAAACAAGGCAGATAATTTTTTTGGCTTGATCTGAATATAGCAAATTTGTAATGGATTCTTAAGCCAAATCAGAAGTGCATCAGCGGTCGCCATGATAAGTACAGTCCAAATAATGCAGGCGCAGGTTAAAAGAAAACCCACCTCAAATAAATTAACAATTAAATTAACAATTAACAAAAAAAACATGACTGCCTCTCATGTGCTGTGCGGCCCATGAAAATATACACACCTTCATATGTCTTGGTTTTTATGATGGAGAGCGTCAGCCAATCACTATATTTGTGTACAATATTGTGTAATATTTAGAATTTATTGTACAGTAACTAAGCAGGAAGAGCACTAATTTGTGAACTTTTTTGTACATATGATTTGACAAACAATTCAAGATTTAATCATGTCATTTATAATGTTTCTATATTGATACTATTTTATAATACAAGATGTTGTGGCAATAATGATTATATTTATATTGTTAGAACCAGAAAATGGTGTCAGTGTTAGTCCTGTTTGTACAGGCCAGGTTTCCTCCATTGCTGAGCTGCCACTTGACCTGAGGACTGAAGGACCTGGAAAACACCCTCTGAACAGAAGCAGGCACCACTTCTTGTTCCCCTACACAAAAAAACACTTTTGCATCCACCAAAGCTTTCCAAAGAAGTATTCAGTCTTTATTGACTCACTGAACTGCTGGACCCCTGAAACCAACTGGACTATTGGCTCATGTTGATTTCATGAATCGATTCCAGCGTTTAGATTCAGTCTCAACATTGCTAAGAGAACTGTTTAATGAAATGTAACTGGTTCATACGTTTGTGCCAGAGTATTTTGTATGTATTTTAAATACATTTTCATTTTTGAGACAAACATATTTTCTGTTTCCTGTTTTTAAATACAAGCATAATCCTTCCTGATAACAAGTTTACCCCCACTGAGGGATTACTAACATGTTAACATACTATAAGCATCTACATCATACATGCTACATATGATTTTGACCCACTTGCTGTTTATCTTAAAACTTTATTACTTATATCATATTCAAGTCTATCCAGTGAGTTATCTTTGCACAAAATGTTAGCCTGTGTAATAAATATTTATAAATACTGTGCTACAAATCAGTTTATGTTTCCATTTCACCTTCTTAGGTTTGTATTTTTTCCATAGTAGATATGTTTCACTTTGCAATGAATTAGCGTTAATTTGGAGACTATCAAAGCAAGACTCTTTATTTATCAGCTTAAAGTGGTAGAGTATGATCATTCAGACATGCATTTAATATGATATATAATAACCAGAAAGGAAGGATTGCACTACTGATATGCAATGACAAAATTGTTTATTTGAGGGTGTTTATTAAAAGTGTATCTTAACTGTTATTTTCATACCAGTGTGTCTGTTAATATGCGCATTTATTGTTGACAGAGGTTCACTGTGAAGACGACACATCCATGACAGAAACCACTACTGAAAAAATGCGTAAAATCAACAAATTTACCATCATTACACAAGAGAGACAAAAGGGATATGCTGAACAAAGGCATATATCTGAATTTAAAGTCTAGTAACAGCATAACAACAAAAATATGATGAGAGAAAATACAGCAATCAATGTTTGGTCGAAATCTTTATTTCATTTTTTTTTGTCTTTTCTTTGTAGAACCTCCCCCAAAGCCCCCAATGCAGTAGAGCCCCTACGTATTTCCGTTTGTTCTTTAGACGTGTCAGGTTTCATGGAAATTTCTCTCCCCCAACAGAAAGCAAATTCATTCTGATTTCAGATGCATGACCATCTCTTCATCCATTCTCAAAAAAGCAAATCGTCTGACCTTCTTTTTGGAAGAGAGCATCATAATGAATGTATCTGCATGTTACATCTACACACGTATCCACAGTATTTCCGTGTGTGAAGGCTAGTTTTTGCCTATCTGAATCAATATGCCATGGCTGCCCTCTCTTGGCAGCTGATGTGGGTGGGACCTGATCAGCCTATCTGATGTCTGCAGGGATTAGTCACCTTTTCTGGTTACTGTGTGTGGGAGAAAGCTTCTTGCTACATTGTGATTGGGGAACTCTTAATTTACAGTTTGACAGAAATATTTATTTTTCTTGCCACTTTATGTTTTTTTATTTGCAATTGATATGCTCACAGTGACCCATTGAGTTAATGGATTTCTGTCTTCAGATATTTTTATTTTTGCTTTGCAATTTAATTTTCACAAAGATGTATTAGGAAGAGACCGATTGATAAATTGTACAATTAGGATTTACACTGCTTGTCATCCACATGGCTTTGTGAGTGTAAGTAATTGTGAGCTTCTGTTTTCGAATAAAAGTGAGGATCAGTTTCATCTTTTACCTTTGAATTGAGGACATTTTACAAAGTAAGAACAATTTGGTCGGTTCTCAAAAGCTATTTTTCCAACAGTTAGGTTCAGCGCTAAGGTGTGAGTCAGATTTAGGTCAAAGAGCATATTACAGGTTAATGCCCCACGTTTATCAGTGCTTTGAAAAGTATATGAGGAATTGTTTTTTATCAAAATATTCATTATTAGGAACTAAACTTTTGGGTTGTTTTTGAGAGAAAATTGCACTTCTATATATATAACGAGTCACCAGAAGTGACTTAACTACAGGGAGTCCGCTTAGCTTTATAGCAGTAAACAATAGATAGCGATGCTAATTCAGACAACAGAGATTTTAAATGTGTAAAACTACAGATATGATGGAGCACAACAGTATAATTATAAGCCTGTTGCCCAAGAGAGCAGAGAGGGAGACTTAATGGCCAAAGGAGACAGATTGAACTGTGACGTCAGTGGAGAGTAGAGCAAGTTTTATGGTGAGAGACCAACGTTAGCTTGTGTGCTAAGTATTTGGGTAGTTGCTATGTACTGGTAATGGTTATGTTTAGAGTTATTGTCATGGTTAGGGCATAGAAAGGGTTAAAAATGACTGAAAATCAATTATAGTCAATGGGACTATAATTCAACAAATGGTCCAACCATATTTTTGTATTTTAGCAGCAACGTAAAGTAATTTTTGGAAAGTGGGGACATTGTGCTCTTTTCATACTACAACCCCTGGCAAAAAGTATGGAATCACCAGTCTTGGATGAGCACTCATTCAGACATTTCATGCTGTAA
>JAUZNJ010036463.1:0-11844 GCA_034780135.1 Jordanella pulchra
GTTTTAACCGTGCCTGTGGTATGGCACTGGCATGGGCCGTACACCAAATAACCCTTATAATATTGATAATTGGTGATTAAGTAATCTGATAAATAGATATGGAAGACACTACAAGTAGTCTGTTTTACAAACTCTGGTTTATTTGGTTTTCACACGTCAGATTTTCACATAACTTTGGGGTTTACAGTGAGGCTTTAATTTGCTAACAAAGAACATTTCACATGATCTACATCACAACCTATATGTAACTTTGTGACTCATGAGAACAAAGATTGCATATCACATTAAGATTTCATTCTGTCCACTTCCACACAGACTTTTTAATCGGCTGAGTTTTTCCTTTAGATAGATCCTGTAAACTCTGTGAGGAAAATCTAATTTCTTTCCTGCCAACTATCTCATATTTCCTCATGTATTTCATACCAGGTTTTTTAAAGATATTGTATCACACATGAACCAAACATCCATCAACACGTATTAAACAGTTCTAGTGATTAAAGATCCACAGTAACTATGGCTGTTGAAATCAATACACAGTTTTTATTATAACACACTATAACACACTACAGCACTGAAATAGATCAAAGCACAACAGTTTCTATCATAATTATTCATGTTGATTATGACACATGCTGCAAAGGGAACTACACTTCATCTTGTTTTCTTATGTTGGGTTGTTTTTGACATAGTTTACATGTAGCTTGGATATTTTAGATTTCTAATTGGCTGGTATTTTATGTGCAGGGTTAAGTGCGGGTCGAACAGATTAACTTCATACCAATAAGGAAATACTGTAGCAAAACAAGTTTTGTTGTCATGCCTGTTTTCGCAACTGTCCAACACAACAGCGCCCCATGTCGGTTTCGTAGAAGCTGAACAGGCTCAGCTTCTTGCTGATGTGGCAGCTTGCATACACGTTTGATAGATTTTATTCTGTAAATAAAGCTGTTAATCTAAACGCTGAGTGAAGTTTTCAGGAAACAATCCTCGTTGTGCACCGACTCCATGACTTAACCAGTCGCTTTCCTTTATCCCTGTGAGCCAACCAGCTTCCTGCAACACAGATCTAATTGTAAGAACATGATCTAAACATTGCTTCCTTTTAATTGTTTCATAACAGCCCTGGTTGGTCTTACTTGATCTTCAACTGAAGCAGTAGGAACGACTAAAACCACATCTCCTCTTTTCAGTTCGAGCTCATCTGAATTTGCAGCCTCAAAATCATGCATAGTCTCTACCTAAAAGATGAAAACAATATCTGAATAGTTCATCACCAACCCACACCAGCAACATTATCTCGTAATAACACCCACCTTGTAAAGAAAATCATCAGGAAATCCTGAAGGAGTCATGTGTTTAAGGGCGTGGCTCTGATGTGTCACACTGTCATCACTAACCGCTGAAGGTGAGATGATATCAGCGTCGCGGTCATCATCACCTTCATTACTGGAGGCAGGTTCAATCACAACAGAAGGAATGGGCATTTTCTCCTGCAGAGAAACAACTATTAACTCTCCAATACTTAAAACAATTTACTGGAAAACATTCAATATATTAAATTTTGAATTCTAATATTCCGCCATTAATTTAACCCCGAATCATGGCGTCTCTGAGCACCAGTCTGGTTGATTATATTTACCGATGCAGCCGTTTCTCCTCTATCAGCCTGGGGAACCTGTTCGTAGACAGTACATTAAAAGTTCTCCAATTCAATTACTGGCAAGAAAAACATTTCATAACTGAAAATTAAGCCTATTAATTTGACCAATAAAGCACATAAAATCCTCGAGAAAAGGGTTAAAACTTGTGCTCACTAAATTCCAAGACAAGGTTTAGAACATCACAACTTGGTTTAAAATTCAAACTCAAACTAGTAGAGATCTAACATCATCAACACTGTATGAAATGTATATGATTAAGGCTTTGAATTGCTATTCTAACATTAACAAGCAGAAACTAGTGTCCAGTCAATCATTTTTTATTGTTTATTAAAAAACATGACAGTAAAATATGCTGTGAGGGTTTTATTGTTGTTCTGAACCACATTTAAAATGAAGCAAAAAAACGAGTGAATTAACAAACCTCTGCAGGCTCTGCCTTCTCTTGACTCTCAGCTTCTGCCTGTGAAGAGAATCAGAATAAACAAAGAAATTAAACATAGACGAATTAATGCTTTAAAAAACACAGCAGCAAGAAAGTGTGTTTAAATTTGAGCCGGTTCTGATGACCCCGATGAGGAAGGAGAAATACTAACAGGGCAGTGAGAAAATGGTCATGTAGCTAAAAGAAAGTGATATGGTTTCAAGCGTAGATGATGATCCATGATGAAGATGAGAAACATCATTCAATCTTAGTAACAGTTAGATGCTACTGATGATTACGGTGGGCCTGAGGTGCAAAACACTACAACTTTAACAAAAGTACTACAACATTAACGAAAGTACTACAAGAAAGAGCAGAGATGGCGCAGGCACTGAGCAAGGACCAAACCGGGAGGGACGACATGACTTATAAATGTAAGTAAATTCAACTTCATTACAATATTTTCTGTGTTTTATTGTAATTTTTTAGGCATGTTTATCCTGTGAGGGTAATAATACCTTAATGGCTATCGCAAATGTTAGCTTGCATTTCCTAACATCGAGCATCTTGCTAAGTCCAGATTGTTGTAGTGCTTTTGTTGCAGTGTTTTTCACCTCAGGGCCATCGTAGATGATAGTGATGATAGTGATTCTACTATTGGTAACAATTCGAGTGATTACATATTTGAATATAATGAAGATGATGAGGATGCTGATCGGGGTGAAACTGATGAAGAAAAAGGAATTGATGAAGATGATGAAGCATGTAATCAGGATGACGATCAAACAGATAATGACGTTTGCTTATTAAATGATAGCAGATGAAATGTTGAAGTTATGAGTAAAAACCTTGATATAAAAATTACATGAAGGCCTGATTACTGATGATGATGAAAATGAAAGATGACAATGGTGATGATAATGACATCCAGATGACAATATTGATCCATTTGGGACCATTTCCACTCACAGCTACTTTCTCCTCATCCAGATTATCTGAAGCTTTTTCTTTTTCCTCTTCAAAAGGAGGAGATTGGTATTGAACGACTTCACCAGCAGGGGGAGCTGCAGCTTCCCCTACTTTAGCCTCCATAGTTGCATGCTCTGTGTCCTGGTCGGCAGGAACAGGTGGACTCATACACTGTTCTCCTCCAGTAGTGGGGAGTGAAGCTGTACACTCCTCATCAGCTTCTTGTTTCTGTGATGCTTCAGGAGCTTCTGCTGAGTCACTCTGAGCTTCATTCTTAAGTAAAGAAACACTGATTGAGCTATGGAGGGAGTACAGTGAGCCCCGTGCTAACAGAGGTTTTATATAAATCACTACAGGGTTTTTAAAAAGTCATTACTTTTAAATAATTATCCAGGAATAACTGCTCATTTCTTAAGAATAACAATCTCCTTGCCCCTGCAAAGGGTAAAACACTAACACATGCAAATATCTAACCAGCTGAAGGTAGGAACCTTGAACCAATCCACATTTTATACATTTCATATAATAAAACATGCTTACATTAATTTTAAAATAAATACATATAACAAATGTGATCTAAACTTACCATTTGATCAAAATCTGTAAAGAACGATGAAGCAGCAGCATCCTAAAAGTAATATGCAACAAAGTCATTAAATAAATGAATGTTTACCCAAAAGGCTTAAAATTCATTCAGAAGTAAAAAAAAAATATATAAAATGGATAGAATAACAAACATGAGAAGGGAGGAGCTAATCTTTTGTGCTATAATTAAGAGATTTTGGTTTCGTTAACATGCTGATGGAGTCACAATCTTCTTTAAAAGTCACTTCTGTCTAGTACACAATTTAATACCAAATGTATTCTATTATCTCCAAGATAACTCCCTGATCAAAGAAACCCTGTTACTAATAATGGAGAATAAGCTGAAAACCAAGTGATGTCAATAAAACTGTTACCTCAGGAGATCCCTTAAACACCACCATCCAAATTACATTTCAGAGGAACAGGATTCAGCCTAACTCATCTGAAAAATTGGTTTCAACGTAAAATTGTTATGAAAGTACCAACAGAGGACTTTTAGAGACAGTTAAAAGGAAAAGGAGTAGCACAGGCTGGGGTCCTGGTTCTACCAATATTTTATCTGGTTTACCTAATGTGGGTGAAGGTAAAAGCAGGAAGGGTACTTCTGTATTTAGCAATATCCTACTCTACTCTAGTCTATGATAGTGGAGGGGAGGTAAAGTACCTCTTCCTTTTCAGTATCTAGCTCTTGGTAAAACTTTTCCAACCTCCGGTTTGAAGCCTCATCTTCGGACATATCTGAATTTTCTTGATCTTTATGATTTCTTTGTGTGTTAACTTCTTTCATTCCCTCTGCAGTGGTTCCATAGGTGTAGTTTGGTTGAGTTGGATCTTCAGTTCCCGAGGAGACTGTTGGGTAGCTGTTGGCAAAAGGGTCTGAATCCCAACTACTTTTTCCAATTTCATTAACTTTACTTCCACAAGTAAATAAAGAACCAGAAAATGGATATGACCTAAATCCACCCTTGTTTTCTTTAAAGTGGCCTTTACAAAATGTTTTGGATTCAAACCCAATTCTGCGCTCGGTTTCTGCAAAGGGATCAGAATCAAACCCAACTCCCCCCTGGGATTCTCCAGATGGATCAGATTCAGCCCCAACTCCCCCCTGGGGTTCTGCAAAGGGATCTGAATCAAACCCAACTTCCTCCTGGGATTCAGCGAAGGGATCTGAATCAAACCCAGCTCCCCCCTGGGATTCTCCAGATGGATCAGATTCAGCCCCAACTCCCCCCTGGGGTTCTGCAAAGGGATCTGAATCAAACCCAACTTCCCCCTGGGGTTCTGCAAAGGGATCAGAATCAAACCCAACTTCCCCCTGGGATTCAGTGAAGGGATCTGAATCAAACCTAACTCCCCCCTGGGATTCAGTGAAGGGATCTGAATCAAACCTAACTCCCCCCTGGGATTCTGCAAAGGGATCTGAATCAAACCTAACTCCCCCCTGGGATTCTGCAAAGGGGTCTGAATCAAACCCTACTCCCCCCTGGGATTCAGCGAAGGGATCTGAATCAAACCCAACTACCCCCTGGGGTTCTGCAGACAGATCAGGTTCAAACCTAAATCCCCCCTTGGATTCTGCAAAGGGATCTGAATCAACCCCAACTCCCCCCTGGGGCTCTGCAAAGGAATCATATTTAAACCCACCCACCCCCTGGGATTCTGCAAATGGAACAGATTCAGACTCAAATCCCAACTGGGCATCAGCGAATGGCTGTGAAACCAAATCATCAGGACCTGAATTATCTGTTTTGGCAGACATCCCCCTATTTGGTTCAAGTGTTTTAGTTCCAGAAATATTTTTGTTAAGTAATTTGGGGTCGCTTTCTTTGTTCTCAGCATTGTTCCCAGTAAACCCATAGTCATATGAGAGTTCATCATCAGCGCTAACCCAGCCTCCTCCCTGGCCACCATCAGCCCATTCTTCTGCAGTCTCATACTCAGACCCTGACCCATCTAAAGACCTGGACCTCTTATCCCCTCTGTAAGCTGTGTCATCCTCAATCTCTTCACCAAATTCATTGGTGAAAATAAGTCCTGGAGTAGATTTCCTACGAGATTCCACATATTCACAGTCTAATTCTACCAGGCCAGTCTCATCTCTAGCAACAGTAGACTGGTGGAGGTTAGAGTGAGTCGAGGTTTCCCAGCTGCTAACCTCATTTTCCTTAGCTCTGGACTCATAGTCCTGGACAGTAGTAAAATCTCCATCTGGTAGTGAGCCTTCAGGCCGGGGCCAGCACTGAGCTTCACTCTGAACACTGAACAGCTCTCCTTCTGGTATTTCAGTTGGAGTTCCTGAAGCAGCTGGGGCTGCAGCTGAAGCATCATTTTCGTTTGTTGACACTGAACTGAAGTCTGCAGACCAGTCCGCAACAAATCCAGAATCATCGGCCTGTTTGAGCAAAACAAGAGACTTGTATTAAAGTTTGACCCTTTCTCAATGCAGACCAACAGCAGACTTTTATTGAGAGCTGTGTTCACGGTGGTAATATACAACTTTAGGTCATGTAATATAGGGTAATATTCTTCTTGTAGCTGTGTAGGAGGGTAAAAACAATAACCCCTCTACCAAGAAGCCTTTTATGGTTTGTAATAATCAGGCTGGTCGAAGAAGATCAAAGGACTAATCGGACATAAAAGAATACTGCTTAGATCACAGCAACAAAGTGGACTGGTGCACATCCTGGATTTTCATCTGAAAAATCTGTGCAAGATGAGTTTAAGCTACATCGTGTGTGTGTCTGAGCTTTTCAAATAATGCAGTTAATTCATATAAACATACTGCATCAAAAGTCAGAACAAGTTATCTAAATCAGCTTCTGCCAAATAACATACCATAGTTCTCTGATCAGATCAGCAATGAGCTGCTGTGTTTCTACACAGACTACCGGTGCTGTTAGATTTGTCCTCTAGAATTAAACTCAGTCCAGATGCAGCAGTTAGTTGATAAATACATAGCTATAGCTTTTCTACAAGGACAACTGCTCTTAAGTTATGGGAAATGCAGCGAAAGTAGCAAGGCTTAATCAGCAGTATCTAATTTATCATGGTCTAAGCAGAACCTCTACAGTATGAGTCCATTTCCATTTTAGTCTGATAGAAGCCATTAAATGTCCAATGACTGTAGTTTGAAAAGGACATGTTTCTGTTCTCTTTGTATTGCTTAACAGTGAAACCCTGTCAGCTGGGTGGTATGCAAAAACATAGAACAGCGCACTAAACGTGATATGGTGAACCCCACTGCTCTACAAATACAGAATCAACCAAAAAATCTTACAGTCTCTTTATCTTTTGACATTCAATGGCATTTTGAGTGAACTTATCATGACTAAACCTTGTGTCCTAGTGTAGAATATTTTGTTTCCAAGAAATAAAAGTTAAACATTTAACCTTAAAAACATTAAGCTGTAGTGTTGGAAGGCTGGGAGGCTACAGACACCATAAACCCTCCCTATGGATACAGGGAAATATGAAAAGATGAAATGGATTAGGGTCAGAGTGAGAGTGTAATTAAATAATTTCAGGTACTATCTCAGTGAGTATACATCCCAGTGAAACCGACATTTATAGATTAGGACTGGAGCCATTGGAATCAGTTTTGTTCTCTTTGGTTTTAGAGACCTGTAGATCTACAATGACATTTCTTTTAATGTTATTTTAAATAAGGTGTCTGTCAAAATATTGAGCCTTTCTGTGTTGGAATGTTACAAACAGATAGTCAGAAAGGGGATATGCTGAATAAATGTGACATTACATAAAACTTTCTAAGTAGTTTTTTTTAAATAATTGTGGAGGAGCAGTAGCTGATATAAAGGAAACCTAGCAAGTGAAGAGATACGGGATGTTGCATTGCTTAAGCCACCAGAGTTGAACTGTGTTAATATGTGAGGCACCTTATCTTTCCCAACCCAACCACAGCCATCCAAGTCCAATCACAGAACAGTGGTCTGACATCCAGCGACATAAAAATTCTGCCCAGACACTTGAAGAAGCAGCAAGAAAAGATGCCGAGAGAACAAGAGGAAAGCTTCTCAAATTCTGGAGAAAATAGTTGCTAAACAAGTGTGTGACCACTTTCTCCAAAATGAACTTTCTGAAGAGTTTCAGTCGGGTTTTAGAGCTCATCATAGCACTGAAACAGCTCTGGTGAAAGTTACTAATGATATTCTCATGGCCTCAGATAATGGACTGTATCTGTACATGTGACAGATTTCAGTTTGTTCAGAGGAAGAGGAAAAGGAAGGATGAGAGCGCTGGTAGTCCACAATAAGGGATGGATCTAAAATAAAAGAGCCAGAAACCCAGGAACGATCCTCCGGGCCATAGCCCTCCCAGTCGACGAGGTACTGACAACCACGACCTTTCAAAGCACAGGATTTAATTTTCCTCTCTCAGCACTGTATTGGAGGTTGTGCTTGTTCTCAGCACAACATTATGGCAGAGACTTTTTCTCACAGTATGTCCAAGAATAACTGTGGTTGTTCAGGACACGGATGGGCAATGTTAAGGACGAATTCAGCTGGTATTTCTGTTAATTGAGCCAAGTTACGTATCAGGCATTTGATCACGTTCAGCATTCCTGTGGAGAGGACTGAAATTGACAAAAAGCATTTTCCCACTGGTCCATCCCCCTGGAACATGCTTCAGCAGGACCCGAAGGTATCCACCCTGGTTATAGTTTTATTGAAAGGTTTGGAAAACACATGAACAGGATCCAGTACTTGTTTGAATGATTTAAGGCAGGGGTGTCAAAGTGGTTCCAGAAAGTGCCATGTGGCTGCTGGTTTTCTTTCCACCCAAGTAGTAGCACACCAGACTATAGTCATCCCATGAATCAGGTTAAGACTAGACTCACTTGATGGGATGAATGGAGTCTGGTTGCTACTGCTTGGGTGGAAAGAAAACCAGCAGCCACACGGACCTTTCTGGAACCACTTTGACACCTGTGATTTAAGGGATTGCGTTTTTTTTACTGTATCATTACTGCTTTTATACAATTAACTGTTATAGTTTTGTAAAACAGGTCTGTCTTGTAAATGAGACACTGAGTCTTAAGAGATTTTTTTGGCTAAATAAAGAAATAAATACATGAAAAATACAAATTTCAGGTGTGGAACTTTACTTTGATCCATTATGTGATAGGTCTTCTAGTAATATAAAGCATGTTCCTCTCCCCTACCTCCTTATTAATATTGGAGATGCCTTTCCAACTTGCGTGTTGCTTTAATTGGTTCAATCTTGGCTACAGTGGATGGGACTCTAAATGAGTTTGGCAGCCAAGCTTCTAGCAAACTGCGAATACTTGGAGGCAAATCACTTTTTTGTGTCCTTCCACTCCAGGAAGGAAAACACATTTTCTGTTTGCGTCTTGTATGAAACTTTTTTGTACAGCCGTAGTCGTCACTTGTCATCCTGTCTCTCATAGTTAATTCTGACTTTTTCCAGCACATAGCTGTTGGCTGAGCTTTAACTGTGAATGATTTGATCTGCTCTTTCATTCTGTGGGCTCCAATCATTAATCAGAGCTCAGCTGTTTCTTTTCTAGATGAAGCCACCACAGGAGTTACAACTGCCGATATCCTTTTCTCTCAGATTAAGTTTTTCTTTTCATCTTCATCCAGGGGGAGCAAATTTTGCATGTTTATGGCTGGGTTCCATATGGCATAAGATCTGCAAAGTTCTGCAGGATCCGTTCTTTCCACCGGAAACCCAGACTCCCTCCTCAGGGGTTAATTATCTATCCCCAAAAAGACAACTAAAATCAAAAGTTGTGGCAAATCTGTGTCTGAAAATGTACATTGAAAACAGTTTGACATCACAGATGTATGAGACAAGCGTTTACAAGCGTGACAATGAGTTTACTGAGATTTGTACTCACAGGATGAGCAGGTTGGGCATTACCCTGGAAAGGACAGAACATGTTTCATATCAGCACCCAAACTCTTGTAATCTGCTCAGTTCAATTATTCATAATGGCTCTATTAAACAGGTTAATATAATTCTAGAAGGAAACATTCAATGATGAAGTTACTTTAAAATGGTAAACAACTAAAACTGTATTTCAGGAAAAAAGGCATCTGAGAGGTAGAAACACACTGTTAAAGGCATCATGGTTACCATGGTAACACACAGCTAATAGCACCATGGTTACCATGTTTACCCACTGCTAATTGCACGATGTTTACCATGTTTACCCACTGCTAATAGCACCATGGTTGCCATAGAAACACATTGATAATAGCTCCATGGTTACCACAGAAACACACTGCGCCATGTTTACCATGGAAACACACTGCTACTAGCACCTTAGTTACCATGGCAACACACTGCTAATTGCACCATGGTTACCATGGAAACATGCTGCTAATTGCACCATGGTTTCCTCCAGTCTGCTTAATCCTGTATCCTGTAAACATCTACAGCTGAAAGTGGAAAACTGAGGTTCTAATTTAGGGAGTTTAATGAGACCTGGAGAACAACCCAAACCAGAGAATTAGAAGCTTTGATTGAAAACAACAACCAAACTACTTCTAGACCATCTGGTGCATTTGTTCCATCACACTGGTGCCAGTGCTTAACTGGTGCTTAGACAGGCTCAGCACCATATCCTTGAGGCTTTGCTTTGACACTGAGCCAGAGGATATTCACTCTACTGTAGCATTGAGATCCAGGTAGACCGACATTTTTCAACTGGGACCGTGGTGCTGGGGGGGGAGGTTGTACGATAAATCACTTGGCTAGAGAGAAACAGCTAAAAAAAGCTCCTATGTGTTATCTCTATACTGATGTTTATGTATATATATTTGTCTATCATAGTTTTTGGTGGCTTTTTCCATCCAGTTTTTGTTAACTTTTGAGAGCTTGGTTTGGAAAGGCCTTCAAACCTTTTGATCTCCTCTTTCTAAGGTATATCTCTATCCTCTTAGCCTCCATACTTTCACAGCAGATTGTGTCCTCTACAAATATCATGGTCCATGCAGCCTTCTGTCTACCATCACTGCTGCAAACAAGAAGGGGCTCAGAGCTAAAGCCTGATATAACACCATTCCCCAGTTTTCCTTCAGCCCTGACCTCCTGGTACAGTACCACGGTTCTTCTCTAGATACCCAATCATATCCACTTTCTATGTCCACAAAGTCACAGTGGACCTTTTTCTGACCTTCTGGGTTAATGTCAACAAGATGTCAAAGAGCAAAAACATACAGCATTTTATACGTGAGTGCTTAACAAAAAGGATTACTACTCACCGACCACATGTCCCAGGGTACAGCCGTCTGAAATGAACATAATCTATTGTTTTAACCCACTTCCAAGCAAAGAAATAACAAGATAAATGACATTTCATAAACAATATCGATGATGTAAACATGTTATCCATAGGCTCCTTTAACGGGTCTTACATTATGAGGACAATTAGGTCTTAATTTACTGGAAGAGTTCTAATATCTAGAACAGCCACTAGAGGGCAGGATGACCCATTATCTGACTGCCAGAAAGCAAAGTTTCTGTCTAGTTTCACCATCATTCTTCACCTGAAGTCACCACAAATGACAGACTAGCTTCTTGGTAAATCTCCATGTCTGGTCTGGAAGTGGAGCACATTAGATCCAGATTGGTGAGCACAAGAGTGAGGGTTGATTCCCTTCTCTAAATCTGTTGTTCTATGTGTCTCCGATGTGTATGTGAGTGCTGTGGTTCTGTGGTCAAAAAAGTATGAGCACCTGAGGGATTGGTGCAACACTTTCATCTGGCTGAAAAGCATCAAAGTCCAAATCTAGAAGAGACTCTCCAGGCCGTTCATTTGGCTGTGGGAGAAAGGAAAGCAAAGGAAAAAAAGGGGGGGGTTAAAATGGAGAAAAGGCTCCCAAGAGCTGGATTTTATTGTCTGTCCAACCTGAGATGGTGATGGTGCAGGTAGGAATTCTCCACCAAACAGGTCGATGATTTGCTCCTCTGCCACTTCTTTGGTGGGGGTGACTTTAGGAAGTGGAGGAACAGGTGGACCCTTTTTGGGCTATGAGATAAATTAAGCACCATGATCAGGTGAGCTCAGGGTTAATCAGACAGAAAAGGTCCAGATTTCAAAGTGAAATAGCATTGGATCTGATTCTAGACCACAATCAAAGGGTTCCTAAAGCCCTAAATAACCAAGCTCCGTCTGATATCAGAGATCTGATTGTTCCTTATGTTCCTAACAGAGCACTTCGC